>PVHY01031716.1:0-12396 GCA_004024945.1 Uropsilus gracilis | reverse complement strand
GTGCCTCTGTGGACCCACCAGAGGGAGGGTCCAAGGGTGGGGGAGGGCAGGGGGGTGGAGAGGGAGAGTATAGTGGGTCAAAGACCACTTGTAGAAGACTGGGGACTGGGGGACCAAGAAAGCAGGTGGGGTGGGTGCCTCTATTGTAGAATTGCCAGATATTGGCTGCAGTTCGGAACTGGGCATCTCTCTGTGTGTGTGTTACATGTGTGTGTATTGGTGGAGACTGTGGGGGAAGAGAGGGACGAGAAGAAAAACTAACCCTGGTGGCTGGTGTCAGGATATACATGTGTGGGAGATATAATCTGGGTAACAATACGGTCAGCATGAGTATATCTGTGAGGCTGTTTGAGTGAATGGGGTATGTGTTTATATATGTGTATACTTGGGGAGGACTTGCTGGATTATCTCTGTGTATGAGAGAAAGAGTCAGAGACTGGGATCTAAACACACGGTAATGCGATGACTCCGGTCAGGATGTGATGACTCTGGTCAGGACATCTGCGTGCCCTGCCATATGTGGAAAGACTCTAGCTTCAAGGTTAGATCTATGTTTGTGAGTTGGAGCTGAGTGTGCATGAGTGTGAGAGAAAGAAATTTCACCCAGTGTACAAAAGCTGTAGGATGAATGTATGTAGGACCACAGGACACTGTCTGTGTGTGAGTGCAGAAGGGGGAGACAGCCAGACACCTCTGGGTGCTCCAAAGACCATTTGGATGGTAGATACATGATACATGTATAAAGAAGATATAGACAGGCCGGACTCTGATGTGTATGAACAGAAGAGACAAACAGGCTGACACAGGTGTCTATCTGTAAGAACTGTTTGGAGAACAGACACATTTGTGTGTGTGTCTGAGTGTCTGTGTCACAGCCGGACAAAGAAGGCTCTCCCACTCTGGGCCTACAGGAGAATGGGGTCCCTGGGGAGCCTGGGTGGAACTGTGTCTGCGGGATCCTGTGGAAGCTTGTTACTGCCTTCCAGGCTCCAAGTGCCTGTATGTCTGGGACACTTGGGAGCAAGTGTCCATGTCCCTGGGCATCTTGGTGTAGTTAGCTGGCGCTGCCCCTGGCCCTCAGCCTGCTGTCTTCCAGCCTGGCATGCCAGGCTCCTCATGGGTCTGAGTGTCACTGTCTTGGGTTACTCGTGCCCGTCTCCTTTGGGCTGTCATTCCTCACTCTTACTCCTCCCCCCCCACCCCAGAACAATGGCTTGGTCAGAGCCAAGGGTGAGTCAGCGTGCAGGCTGCCTCCATCTGGGTGTAAATAGGAAAGGGTGTGGGTCAGGGTGGGAACTGTGGGGGAGACAGAGAGGGAGGAAGGGAAGGCCCCAGGGAGAGCCTGAGGGAGCCAGGTTTTTCATCTCTAGGAGGCTGGCTCCCAGCTCTGCAACTCCCCTGGAGTTCTTCCCTGGGTCCCCAGGGTTCTGGGAGCCTGTCAAACGCTGAGAGAATGTCCAGTAATAATGGCTGGTGCTTATATAATGCCAAGTACCTCCCAAGTGTTGTATGTATATGTTTGTTCACTTAGAACATGAGGCAAGTTGTATCACTTTGTCTTACTTCCTGTTAAGGATGCTGAGGCACAGAGAAGGTCTGAGGTTTGCTTAGTAAAGTGAGTGGTCAGAGCTTTGGACCCAGGTATTCTGGCTTCAGCATTCAGACTTTTTTTTTTTGAGACTAGGTCTCTCTATTTTGCCCGGGGTAGTCCTGAATCCGTGGACTCAAGTGATCCCTAGCCTCAGCCTCCCAGGTAGCTGGGATTACAAATGCATGCCACCACACCTGGCTAGTTTCCAGACTTTTAACCACTGAGCTGTCCCTGTTAACTTGGAGGTTCTTGGATGTGCGTGTTTAAAAAGAAGGGATAAAATAACTGCAGTTTTGCTCTTGCATTTTTAATGGTAAAAAAATATCTGTGCATTTACTCAGTCGTTGCTAAGATTTTGCACTTTAATACAACTGTGTTATAAAGTAATAAAATTAAAAAATAAACCCTTTGTGTCTGTTTTTCTCCTGGGGGTAGAGTCTAGAGCTTCTGGCAGATTTGACAACTAGTTTTAAATCCTGGGGCTTGCATGGGTAGCGCCTGGGTTAGATAGCTGTCTCATTCTGGGTCTCAGTTTCTCCAGACATGACTAGAAAGGATTGAATCTGGGGCTTGAGATTCCTCTACCAAGAAGGGGACACATTTTGTGGCTTTGCCCCTCTCCCACTGGGGTTAAGGGTCAGGTACATTTTTATTTCATGCAGTACACATACAAGTACAGTGTGTGTGTATGTTTGTCTGAGACGTAGAGGACATTTTGTTTCACCACTGTTACATCTCATCTGTTCTCCATGTTTCAGTCACACTGAACAAAATAAATTAAATACCTCCCCAACTTTGAACATGCTCCATCTTCCCAAAGTGCTTTCACTACTCTTAAACCCCATTGCTCTCTCTTATTACTCTTTCAGGAAGCCCTCCCTGACCTTCCCAGGATGCACTGGGTGCCCTATCTGGGCTTCCCCGTTTCAGCACTGACCCATCTATGTTATTAGTGTGTTCATCTGTCACCCCCCATTGGACCATGAGAGCCCACAGAGAGCAAGGCAGGAGCATTCAGTCACTGCTGTGTTCCCATCTCTATCCAGCACAGAGTTGGGATGGAGTCGGTGGCTCAGAGAATATGTGCCGAGTGAATGAATGAGTGAATGGATGGATGGAAGGGTATGAGCCAGAAGTAGAGGAAAATATGAGCTTTGTCCTGAGCTGTGCATCCCCACTTCCAAGGTTCCTGTGGGCCCTGGGAAGGCTAGCATCAGGACTGGGATGTGGGGGGCTGCATGCTGGGTCTCTCTGTCAGGAGCCAGCACTTTATGATCTGCCATGGGGAGGGGAATGGGGGAGACACTGGCTCAGACTGCTGGTTGGAACAGTCTGGCCCAAGAAAGTCAGTGGCAGTCCCACCTCTGGGATTCTCAGCAGTCTGGCTATGGGGTGTGTTGCAGAGTTGGGTGGGGATGATGTATCTCATGTCACAGGATGTGATCCAGAGGCAGGTACCATGTGTCCTTGTATGAATATCCCAAGCAGAGTCTTATCCCTATCTTGTGGGTTAGAGGCGTGTGGGGTAACTGGGCCAGTGTTGAAGAGAAAAAGGGGGGTGTGCCTACTTCCCTGGACTTTTCTCTAAACCTCTTGCCAAAGCTGCTTACTGCAGTGGGGGGCGGTGGGGGAGAGGAATTGAGAATGAAAATGAATGTGTCCTGACCCCAGGCTTCTGACCTAAAAAATCCAAGGGGATTAAGGATGAACTGGACCAAAGATACAATTCAGGGGCCTCCCATAGGTTCCTAGAGGCCAAAGCTCGGCACTGGTCCTGGGCAGGTTACTGAGAGGCTAGTGATACTGAGGAGGATTCATGGGAGCAAGGAGCCTTGAGAATTGCATGGGTGTGCATGTTGGGGGAGGGGTTGGAGAGACAGAAAAAGGACTGTGTTTGAAGAGGGGGAGGAACGCATGAGGCAGCTGAGAATTAAAGGCAGAAACACAAAGGGAGAGCCAGGTGAGCAGAAGCAGGAAGAGGGGGCACCGAGCGTGACCCCATAAAGAGTGCTGCTAAATGCTGGCTGAAAGGATTGAACAGAAAAGAGAGAGATAAGAGAATAAAAGAAAACATGAGGGACTTAATGGGTGCAGGGAAAGGAAGAGATGGGGAGAAAGTTGGGGAGATGGAGAGAAAGGGGAGGGAAGGAGAGGAGAGGTGGACATGGATGGGATACTGAGAGAATAAAAGATGGAGGACACCTCAAAAGGAAGAGCATCAGACAGAAGCAAAAGAGCGAGAAGAGGCAGAGGGGCTGAGGGAACAGAGAAGGAAAGTCAGAAGCAGTAGGAGAGATGCATGAAGAGTGACTTTGGGTAAGACGGGGTGACAGAGAAATCCAAAGGAAAAGAGTGTGGTGAGAGGAAGAGGGTGCATGTATGTAACACGGATGGTAGCCCACCCCCCACCCCAAGGGACACCCTAACACCTGCCTCCCACCCTTCCCCCGCAGCCCTTCCAACTGACCCAAAGGGGCAGGTGTGTGGGAAGGGGCACATCTGCCAACACATCATGCAAATGAGCTCATGAATATGCAGCAGGCCCATTGTCTTGCCCTGCCCCCAGTCCCATCTGCTCAGGCCTGGCCCCAGGGGCAGCTCCGTCCACTTGGGGGAGGGGAGGGCCCCCCCCAACCAAGATTACTGCCTCTAGGGTAACCCTTTCCCCTCATCCCAGGCCCAGGTGGGGGGGAACTCAGCCTGGAGCAGAAACCAGGGCCTGGACTCACCGGGATAGAAATCTTTGGATTTGGAGAGTTTGATGGTGGCTCCTGTCTCCTTCTGCAGCTGCACAATGGTCTGGCCGCCTTTGCCAATGATGGAGCCCGCAGCGTAGCTGGGGATCAGCACCTTCAGGAAGTATTCACCTTCCTCTGCAGGGGAACACAGAGGGGAAGAGAGTCAGGGGGAGGTGGGACTCTGGATAGCACCTCCAGGGGGCACAGGCATGGGGCAAGGCAGGCAGGTATAGGAAATCACAGTGGCAGAGGGACAACCAGGGTGACGAGGAGAGCAGGAAGGAAAACTGTACAAGTCATTCATTCATTCATTTCTGAGCCTCTGCTATGTGCCTGGCACTATCCGAGTGAAACAGCCATGAAGAAAACCAGGAAAACCCCCTGATATAGTGAGCCAACAAGGCAGGGAAGGCCCAAAGAATTTAAGTGATTCAGCCAAGGGTTCACACAGCTTCCTTCTCCTAGAGAGGGAAGATGTATTGTATGTTTTATGTTGGTTAGTGGAAGTACTAAGAAAACCAAAAGGAGGCAGAAAAAGGGGGTGAGGGCTAATGGGTGCAGTGACAGACCCGGGGACCAGGGCAGGCTCCCATTTAAGAATGTAGTTTTTGTGGTCTTTGCCACATTATTTATTTATTTATTTATTTATTTATTTATTTATTTATTTATTTATTTATTATTTATTTTTTATTTATTTATTTATTTTTGAGACTAGGTCTCGCTACTTTTGCCTGTGAGACTGCAGGCTCACGTTGCCCAGGGTACCCCAGACTCAAGCAATCCCCAGCCTCAGCTTCCCAGGTAGCTGTGATTACAGGCGTGCGCCACCACGCCCAGCTATTTTTTTGGGACTAGGTCTTGCTTCGTGCCCCCAGCAGGACTCAAACCACGATCCCTGGCCCTGGCCGTGGTTTCCTAGGCTCCGCTTACAGGCATGCACCACCATGCCTGGCCTTTGCCACATTTAATGTGCATGATTCAGTTCCATGTATTTAACCAGTATCCATCTCTAACACAGTCACACTGAACATTGAAGGAGGTGCCTCATGGGAAAAAATTCAGTCTACAGTCCTCATCTTACAAAAGGACACCAAGCACGAGGACAGATGTGAAGGCACCAAGACAAAGGTGAAGAAATTGTCCAACTTCATATAGCTTGGTGGAAGGACTGAGCCCCGAACCCAACCCTGGCTCCTGGGTCAGTGCCTTGAAACATTGTGATAAGCTGTCTTCAGCTTGAGCAGGAAGGGACAGAACCACATGGAAGACAGAAGAGCAAGTGCAAAGGTCCTGGAGTAGGATGGTGCCTGGGTTTTTTGAGAGACCAGTAGGGCTGGGATCGAATGAGAGAGGGGCAGAGAGGGCAGAGATGAGGGCTGAGAGTGGTGGTGGGCGGGGGTGCTGTCTTATGGGCCATGCTGAGGTGTTTGGTTCTAATAGCAAGTGAGGTGGGAGGCACTGGAGAGACTGAGCAGAAGAAGGACGTGACCTCACCTAGGTTTCAAGGTCCTTCTGATGCCACGAGGGGAGCAGGTTGAGAATCAAGGGTAAAAGAGCTGGGAGCTCAGAGAAGATAGCCGCAGTGGTCCAGGCAGGAAGCAAAGGTGGTAGAAGCAGTGTGGGGGCTGGGGGAGAAAGAGGGCTGAACTCCAGAACATTCTTAACTCTCACTATTGACCTGATGTTGTGCTGAAAGCCTTGGGAGCTCATCTCATCCAAGTCCCAGTGAGGTGGGTTGTCTGAGTGCCATCTTACATGAGGACACCGAGCACAGAGGACAGATGTGAAGGGCACCAAGACAATCAGGAGTTGAGATGCAAACGTGATTCTGCTCCCTCCTTCTTCTTTCTGTGCTTAACACCCTCTGCTTCGGGTGACCAAACCTCAAGGTCGACCTTGAAGACCTGGAGGTGGTGAGATGGTGCCAAGGGTCTTTGTAAGGGACCAATTTGCTGGGTTCCCCATAAAACCCTTTGTTAATGCAGTCCCAGGCAAATACTAACCTCTCTTATCTCCCAACCAAGCTGCTGCCACTAAGTACTCCCAGGGCAGAAATACTGGTACCTTCTCAGCAGCACACCCTTTGGGATTTGGCCAAACCCACCTTCCCAGCTTCAAGTTCTCCTCCTCTTCTTTGGACATTGGACACACTTTCCTTTCAGTTCCTTAAACACTTCACCCCTCCTTCCAACCTCAGGGCCTTTGCTTATGCTCTCTGGCTGGAACTCCCTTCCCCCAGTGAATTTCTCTTGTCCTTCTGATCCCCACTCAAAAGAAACTCTCCTTGAATTTCCACTCAAGAGGATGGATCCAGTTTCCTGCTTTTAGAGCTATGTGTTACAGAAATCTGCGGACACATGTCCGTAGAACTCACTCTGGTGTCCCTAGGACTGACACAGAGTCTGCACCAGCAGGCACATAAGAAAGGCCTGGGAAAAGAAGGCCATCCTTCCGGTGGAGCAGGCCAGCCCACATCTAAATCTTAGAATCTGCAACCATCTCCCTCCCTCTAGTGGTTTTTCAACTTTTTCTTTTAATCAAATGAAACACATTTTTAACATCTCACATGAAACTCCAGATGAAAGAGAAAACTTCAGCAGAGGTGGGGGCAGGATGAGGCTGCAAGTCCTGCCCATCTCCACCTGGCCCCTTTAGTTAGAAGGTTCTGGGTTCCCTGATGTGAAAGGATAGAGTAGGGATGGAGGTGCTACAGTGGCTTTGCTGGCTCATCTGGGGGGGGGGATCCATAAGGGAGGGGTTTCCCAGAGTTTGAGGCAATCCTCTTAAACTTGCCTAATCAGACCATTAAAGCCCATTAGGTAATTAGCTCCCCAGGTGCCTTCCCATCAATCATCCTGATCATCCCCCTCCAAATTTACTCTCTTCCCTGGGCTTACTCAGGTGGCCCCTGGCCTGCCCCTAAACCTCTCATAGAGATGGGGGATCATTTGCAACTCAGGAAGGCTAAGTGAAAAGAGGGGGAGTCTCACTTGGATTCCCACTTTTTGCTTCTTTGACTTCCTCCCTGTGTTCTCTCCAGGCAGAGCCTCTTCTCCTTCTTCCCTCTGGAAGATGGAAGTTACACATTTGCTCTGAAGTTATGCATCAGCTCAGAAAACCTGGGTGCCCCACTCCATTGTGGCATCCTCTCTCATACTTTCCTGCGTTATTGTCTGAGTTGCTGCTTGAAATAGGCCTTCACTTGAGTGTGACCTGTGTCCCTGACAGTCTGTGTATGGCAAGCTGCTATACTCTTGGGCCTCAGTTTACTCATCTTTAAAATGGGGACATGAGAGGGCCACCTCAGTGTTATCCTCATTAATTAAATGGTAAACTAAAAAATATTTAGGATGCAGGATGGTACAGGGCTTGAGAAACATTAGATAGCATCATCATTCTTACTACTATCAACTTCATGCCTGTGAGCAGTTATCACAGCAGGTGACACTCAGGGAGTGCTGTATGAACAAGGAAATGCACCTCTGAGGTTTGGGGCTATGCTGGAACACAGGATGTGGTGGGAAGACCCCATTTCCTTCATCACCTCTCCCCCAGCTGGTGCCCATTTCTGAGAGGAGGGGGTATGTTCTCATTAGGAAAAGTGAAATCCTGCTCCTATTTCTTGCCTCAGTTTCCCTCCAACCTCTTTCTTTTTTTGAATTGTGCCTGTCTTACATCTCTTTGTATTATTAATTCCTTCTTTCCTCCCTCCCACTTCCCTCCCTTCCAACAACAAATCTTCCATGAGCATCCACCAGTGGCTAGGCCTCATTGTTTAGGTCCTGGGGAAATAGGTGACAAGAGAGATAAAACCCATTTCTTTTAAACCCATCACTTTCAAAATCTAAATGCCTCTGATGAAAGGGGTTAATGTTACAACACACTGTTAATCATGAGAGATGGAAGGTTGGTTACTTTCCTCTCCCTTCAACTAAATCGATACAAACATTCAAGGGTAAAAAAAAATTGTCATGGACCTGCTTAAAGTCCCCAGTGGGGGGGGTGCTCCGAGGTCCCTGCCCTAGTGGAAATCTGACACCCGCTCCTCAGGTGGAGTTCCCACAGAGAGTGGGTCCCCCATGCCCCCAGCCTGTAGCAGCTCAAGACTCCAAGACCCAGGAGGTCCTCTTATGGCCACCAGTCTGCTCTGGTTCCCTTAGAATCTTCTGTGTCTTTCCGGCCTGTGGGCCACCTCCCACAGGAAGAAGCCAGGCCTCTATTTCCCAGGCTTCCTGGCATCCAGGGCCAGACATGTGACCTCAGCTGAACTTTCCACCCAGCAGCCCCTAGGCCCTCCTAGCTCTTTCTTTAGGGTCTGGGCAACTTCCTGGCTGGGTGACAGGCCACAAGCCACCTTCCTCACTGACCTGCATCCCTCTGGTGGGGACTTCACACACATCCTCTTAGGGAAAGGGCTGTCTTTCCTTTCTAATCCTTCTGAGTGTTGTTCTCCCATCCGTCTTGTACCCACTGTCCTTAGGAATGCTTCTACAGGCATCCAAAAAGCAACCCATTCTCTCCCCTTCCCACCAAGTAACGTTTACTTCCCCAAGAGATTTGGGGTGCTGTGGTAAGAGCAGCGCCTCTTATTTAGAGTTGACCCTGAAAAGTGACTTTGATCTGGGAAGGGGTTTACTATGACAGAGGTAGATTGAAAGGGTATATTTTGTGAAGGTGTAACTTGCAACGATCATGGTGGGGGCAAAGATAGGGTGCTATACTCATGGTTCCTACTCTTGTCTGGGGGGTGAGGGGAGACACTCTGGCAGGTTCTACAGAGACAAGGGGAGGCTTGGGTGTGAGTGACACGTCATGAGGGGCGTGTTGGTGGAAGACAAGTGCTGGTGGAGGTGTGGGGTGGGAGCGGCACCGCTGGGGGGCTGTCAGGTGTGCAAGGTCTTTCTGTGAAAAATGGTGTCGCCCGCTGGTGCATGTGAGAATTCTAATACAACAAGAGCTTGCTCCTGTGGAGAGGAGGTGCTAGAAGGTGCGAGGCTGGCTTTGGGTTGTGACACTCTGAGCGAAAGGCGGATGGGCATGATTTCCTCAGGCTGAATCCCTGGCTGGTAGAATGGAACTCAGAGGCACCGACAATGAGAACACTAACAGTAACCATGACAGTAGCTGGCCCATATACAGAGGGCTCACACCCACCAGACCACAGGCAGGGCGTTGACATGCACAATCTCATCTCATTCAAGTGACAGCCTGGAGAGGTGGGTCACAGCCCCATTTTCCAGATGAGAAGACGAAGGCTCAGAGCTGTAAAATAATCTGTCCGGGGACCCTACCTCCAGGACCTGACAGTGATGTGAGGAGCCCGGGAAAGTTTTGCTCAAGGGCCTTTCACCCTCGGGACACCAACTGTGTGCCCAAGGGTGAGGGACGTGGGGACCACCACCTGGCTGGCATAAGCTACATGTGGGGTGTGGGTGTATATGGGGTAAGGTGCTGTGTATCTGGGACAGCAGAGGGGGGAATACAGTCAGATGTAAGGGGAAATGTCAGAGCTATCATCTGTACGCTCTTACTCTCTTGACAGCAGGGGGTCGCTGACTTCTCCCAGGAGTCCCTAACTAGTTTCCAGCTGACCCCCCAGAGCTGGACTATCCTGAGTACCTGCTGCCCCCAAGCCCTGTGGTCTGTCTGCCAGTCACTGTTACTGTGTCCAGGGTCCAAGAAGCAGTTGTAAGATCTACCATCTCCTCCATCAGCCCCAGAAGTAAGGTTTAAGCTGTCCACTGTGTGACACCCCAATAAGGTTGTACATCCCTCTGAGTCTCAGTTTCCTCACCTGAAAATGGGGTTCACCGTGGTGTTTACCTGAGTTAAAATCACGGCCCTGCTTCTTATGAGCCAACTGACCCTGGGCGAGTTACTGAACCGCTCTGTGTCAAGTGTTTCATCTGTCAGATGGGTAACAGATAGAAGTACAAGGGAGAAGGGAACGGTCCACGCCAGCATTTGCATAACACTTCCTCACACCACAGCCTTGTCAGTGTTAACCATTATCATAATGTATTATCACTACGTCATAGGGGTTGGGGAAATTCCATGGAGCAGCGTATGTACGGCATAAAGCAATAATGCTGGTAACCGTATGGCTGGCACTGCTTATTTGACAGACGGGGACACTGTCCCATTTGACAGATGGGGACAGTGAGGTTCAGAAAAGGGATGGGATGGACCCAGCATCCCTTCATCATGAGAGTATTATTTGAAGGAGTTTTTGATTTTGAGATAAGAGTCCAGGGCCCTTTGCCCAGCCCTGCTTTGAGTGTTTCCAGAGTGAATGGAAGACTGTCCCTGAGTGTCTCGAGGCCTCAGTTTCCCCACTGGTAAATGGGAGGGGAAGTGAAAGAACCTCTAGGAGTCTTTCTCGTCTCCTGCTGCTGCTGCCCTGCCATGGAGGCAGGAATGCCAGGTAGTTAAGTCAAACAGTGGGCTCAGGAAATGGGCAGCCCTGGGCTGATCCCCCACCACCACTTATGGGGTGTGTGACTGTGGAAAAGTTCTCATCTGAAATCACAGCTCAAACCATCTCCTGAGGGCTGTATTGGGAAGTAAGCCTGCGTCTCAGAGCCTAACTTGCCACAGGTGCCCAGTTCCTGGGCTCATTGTCCTTGGAAGCACCACCTGGGTGGCTCTGAGTGATGGGGTTTCCAGCATCTCAGCCCCTTTAAGAGAAGAATGGCAATCCTGTCCACCCCCCACAGCAGGCAGGAGGGGGCGGAGCTGGACTCCAGGCTGGACTCCTGACCTCCTGGGTCCCTGACTCTCCAGGACTGGGAATGGCAGTGGGGCAGGGAGGAAGGAAGTCGGCAGGGACAAATTCATGTATGTACTGGGGGTGGGGGAGCAGGAAGAAGGACAGGAAACTCCCTCCCACCCCTCCCCCAACTTCCCTTTCCTCCGATTTCTGCTGGACACCCTTACAGGCAATTAGGGGGTCCCAATTCCTGGTTCACCTTGACTGAGGTTGGGAGCTGGGTGGGAACAAGACTCAGCTGGTGTTCATGGTACTAGGAGGGGGTGAGGGACACTACCCCCAAGCCATGTGCCACTGGCTACAGTGCCCATCAGAGGGCAGGGTGCCCTCTGGCCAGTCCCAGGCCAGCCCTCTCTCATCCGGAGGAAAAGACAAGAGGAAGCAGAGATTCTGGCCAAGGTGACCGCCAGGAGGGGCTGTCTTATCTGGGGTCCCCCTCTTTCTAGGGGGCCAACAGGCAAGACTCTGAGGACACCAACAAACTGCACCTCTCCTAAGTCCCAGAGCCAAGAGTCCCCAGCTTATCTTCATTCACTGGGCCACCTCCCTCATGGGTGACACACGGCGAAGGTTGCTCTGTCACACACTCGTACCTTCCCTGGCACCAAACACTCAGCCCTCTCTCTCACACACGCAGAGTCAGCCCTGCATCTCTGGTGTCACACACTCAACTAGCTCACACACACCCCTCCCCTCATTACACATACACCCAGGGGTGTCTCTTTCACACACACGCATACATCCTTGGCTTTGCGTACCCTTGGGTGTCACATGCACATGTTCCCTAACACATGGGCACCCCTCCTCCCCTTTCCTTGTTACACGCCCTCGTGTGTCTCACCCACAGAGCCCCCACCTCTCTCTCATCATACACCCACCTTCCCTGCTTGCACACACCCCCTCTGATGTCACCATTGCACACCTCCATGTGTCACACCCAGCCACAGCCTCTCTGGAGTCACACCCACACCCTTTTTCTTGTCACATCCCCTTACCAGCATCTCCTGGCCCCACCCCACCCCAGACACGCCTGTGTCACACACACCTCAACTGTCTTTCTTGATCCACACAGCCTCTCATGCCTCACACCCCGAGTCAGCCCATCGGCATCCCCCACACACCCCCTTGCATGTCACACACACCCTCTCACTCCCAAGTCACATTGCCACAGCCTCCTCTGGGGTGACATGCACATACTCTCCCTTGTCCCAGATACCCCTTCCCAGGATTTCAAACATGGAGCCCAGCCCCTTTCACCTTGCCCTCTCTCTCTCTCTCTCTCTCTCTCTCTCTCTCTC
>PVHY01031715.1:0-12390 GCA_004024945.1 Uropsilus gracilis | reverse complement strand
AATAAATAAATAAATTGAGAGTGACACAAGTAAAATTAAAAAATAAACAAATGACTCTGCGCCATTTTCCACACCGCCATAAGGGTGCGCATGAATGTGCCAGCCGATGCTCTCAAGAGCACCAACAATGCCAAGAGAGACAAACCAGGTTCTTATTCAGGCCATGTTCCAAATTTATCATCCAGTTTCTGTCCATGATGATGGAGCATGGTTACATTGATGAATTTGAAATCATTGATGACCACAGAGCTGGGAAAATGGTTGTGAACCTTACAGTTCAGGTTCATAAACAAATATGGAACAATCAGCCCCAGATTTGATGTACAACTCAAAGATCTAGAAAAATGGCAGAATAATCTGCTTCCATCCTGCCAGTTTGTATTCATGTACGGATAGCCTGAGTTGACATCATGGACCATGAAGAAACAAGATGAAAACACACATAGGGAGAATCCTGGAATTCTTTTTCTAGGAATGTCAAACATACATGCACATAAAATGCCTCCATGGACAAAAAAATAAAATATACAAATGAAAAAATGTGTTGGATGTCATACTTAAAAGCTCCAGAGATAAGTCTACTCCCAGCATAGTTGAACCTAACTAATGCTCAATGTAGGGAGAACTCTGATTCTCTCAACTTCTTGACTTAACATTTCCTGTGTATTATATCAACTCAAAGTGTTTCATCAAATAATAGGAAACAAGACCCTTCACGTTTATGACTTACGTTCTACTAACTGCAGGATGAAAGCTCCTTTACTAGGTCCTGCAGAGCCTTAAAGTGAACATTCATTGACTTGATTGAGGTCACATTCCTGAACCAAACAGTGGTGAGAGTGGGGTGTCCACAGGTAGGTCATGTGCCCACTCTGGGTTTAGAAGGATTAGTAACAGCAGATAGAATGAATTCTACCTAAGCCACATGAGACATGCTCCCCTACAAAAGCGGGGTCCTCTGAATAGAAGCAAACAAATAGATCTGAGACAGCAAACACAACAGATGTCTAGCTGGGAAGTGATATGTCATTGTACCATCCCTAATAATACTTGAGAATGAGAAATGGCTAGATGGACTGAAAATGAGCAAATTCAAGAGGTGTAAGAGTTGTTTTAATATTTGTGAGGAGTGAAGAGTTTTCAGAGAAGAGGGCACTGGTTTGATTTCGATAGTCAGAGGAACAAAAAAATATTACGGAGAAGATACTGGGAAGCTAACACTAATTCTCTATGTGAAGACTCTTACTATAATAGTGGTCCACCTTGACCCTGAGCTTGCTCTCACCAAAGGGTGGGGCTGATCAGGAATTCTTGGTGAGGAAGCACCTTTCAATGGGTGGGAAACTGAATAAAATGACCACTGAGGAGCTGGGTTAATCTTTAAGATCCCACAGTTCTTTGATCTTTAGAAAACATGGCAAGCATCCAACACAAATCCTGGACAGCCTTGTTGGAATCTGGCTACCTGAAACTATCAAGACGCCAAGGAAATGTCAACCTTTCAACCACCTTGACTCTGAGAGCCTGCACACATCATAGGTACCAGCATTTGTATAAATGTTATCTTGATGTAACTTCGTGCTGTTAGAAAGGCTCAGATTTCTTCTGGGGAGACATTTTGCATTTTTCACAAGAATGGGCACTAAGAAGTAAGAACATATTATGCTATGACTGAAAAAAAAATGGTTAAGAGAAAGGAAAATCAGCTTCATGATCTGCAGTAAGTGGTTCTATTGAGTTTGGAAAATTCCATAATGAATGTTCCTCTGATTTACTGACAGTCTCTGAATAATGATAATGATGATGATCATGATTATTGCTTTCACTTATTAAGTACTCCTGTCTAATAATACTAGCTAACACTCATTGTTATGACTAAAAATAGTTGATGTCATTTACCAGGAATGATGGCAAATTCTTTACATGTAGTGTCTCAGAGTTCACAGGACCACTCTGAGACAGGTACTATGATTACTGTCATTTTATCAATGAGCAGAAGGAGGCACAGAGTTTAATAGTATGCAAAAATTCTATAGTTATTCTATGACAATACTAAAATGTGCCCCAAATGCTTTCACATATGTCATCATCTTTCAATCACCCAACACCTCTATGAGGAAAGATAAATAGTTCCTTGTTATCAATGATGGGATGAATATTAAGATGTCACTGGCCCAAGGTCATGTCACCCAGCCAGCAAGTAGTGAATCATAATTGGCATTGATCATCCTCTGAAATGTGTGTTTGATTGCCTTCCCTACCTTGGGACCTAGACTGACCCATGCACCCTTGTTTGACTGGCCCTGCACTCTGATGGGAGCTATTTTTTATTGGGGCAAATTCTACCATGCTACCTGCAGATGGTCTGTAGAATAACTGGTGACCTCAAGTTCTCACTTGACTTCCCTGCATTCCAGGGAGTGGGGAGAAAATCCTCAGAGTTTCTTGCCTGCTTTTTCTCTAAATTGTTAGCTCCTGGGGGATTGCTACAGCCCAACTGACTCTTGGCCTGTGGGTTTTCAGAACTTCTTCAAGAGTGAAGTGTCTGTACTTTCTACTACCAGGGACAGCAGGGGTAGGAGCTGGGATCACTGCCAGGGGACATGCCCATTTCCTGGAGCCCAGGTTTATGTAGCAATTGTCAAGGACAAGGAGAGAGGAGTGAGAGGTCAGTGAACATGGTTTATCTTGTTCAACTGTCTCATGTCTATAAATAATTTCTTGATTTTTTATTTCTGTTCAGAAGAAAAGGCAGCAACTGTCCACCTGGGGCAACCATGTCATTATAATTAATCTTTGAGTACCTCTGAGGTGTTAAGCCCTATGATGTAAATCAAGAACTTAAGAAAAAAACTCACTAAAACTTTATGAATCATGTATACAGTTTTATAATATGTAATATATAGTTATACATATGAACTCTCAGCTGAAGATCATGTACCAACAGAATATATATATATATATATATATATATATATATATATATAGGTACATTCTAGAATCTCTACTAAAATTTGTGTTCAGAATTTTCACTTGTCTGTCTGATTTTTATATATTTACTGAATGTTTTAATCTATACCTCATAAACTTTATTGTTCTAAGCACCTTTCTTTTTCAGCGCACTTCTGGAAGCAGTTCTAAAATGGTGGTAGTGACCTGGGTTCTGGGTGAGAGAGCTATTTCTGAAATGGTGCCAGTCAAAGAGGGTTCTGAGTCCAGTCAGCACACACCATGAAAAGAATTGGACCAGGTCATGATAGGGAAGTCACCATCCAGGGGACAAGAACAGAGCTGAAATCATTAGAGCATGAGCTGTGGCATCAGCTCCCCCCCTCCATGTGATAAGAAATCTAGTAGTTTTGTCCAAGAAGCAGCTGGATTTTGTATTTGCATTTGTTTGTATGCTATAGTTTACATCAAGGTAGCAAAAACACCTGTGTTAGCGGGTTAAAGCTGGCTGTTGTTTTCAAGTAAGCTCCCTGGACATCAGGGAGCTTCACCTTCACCCAATAGGGTGAAAGGGTCCCTGATGAGATCCAGCCAAGGACTCCAGGGAACAGAGGTACTATTTATTTGGTCCATGGTATCTAAAAAGAATGTTTCCCAGAATCAAAGAGGAAGAGAGTTCAAAGGCCTGCTTGGGGATTCTTTAACTAGAATAGGTAACCAGGCTGAGAGAGCAAGAGAAAGTCAATGAAATAGGGTCAGAACGGGGAAGAAACCTCCAACCAACAAGCCACTTTTAAAATGTGTTTCATATCACCTGCGCATAGCAGTTGCCAGACAAATGCAATTTAACAACAAGGTTTTATTTACAGGGAAAATTAACAGGGAAAACAAAAAGTCCTTAAAGCCACAAGTGGGCACTTATCTTGCCCCAGTGACCATTTTCAGTCCCAAAGGTGCCAGCGATACATGTCCATGATGGTGCCCCTTTACCCCTCCAAACCTGAGGTAGGCGAAGTTCAGTCTTTCTCCAGCTTCTTCTCTTTGCTTCATCTCTCTCCAGCATCCTGAGCTGTTCCGCTTCGCCAAGGCTCTTCAAACTTCTTCAACAAATGCTGATCCCAAATCAGCTTTCCAAATCCCTGGCTATCTCCAGGTACCAGCTCATTATGCCACCTTGCTGTGGTGCCACACTCTCCACAGCGGCCACTCTTCTCTCAGTCACCAATGGCTCCTTGCCTCCACCAGCTCACTCTTCCAGGGGGCTTCTGCCCAGCATGGTCACTCAGGTTACCAGCCCACCATTTTCCTGTTTCTCCTCTCCCCAAAAGTCTCCCTTTCAGTCTCTACTCCTTTCCTTTTAGCTCTCTCTCTTTTTTTTTCTTCTCCAAAGGCTCCAATTTCCCTCTACACACCCTCTTGGTGATATATTATCTCTTCTCTACCCAGGATTTGCAACAAAGTAAAAGTACCCTTATCCGGTTTAGGCCTCTGTGTTTTTCAGACACAGCTAAAGGCATCAATGCCTACATTTCAGTACTGCCCATATTGGGGTCCTGGCTTTATTAATATTGCACACATTGGGGTTCCAACATCACCACTGATGTTCTAGAAAACTTACCCTGATTAGCTGGGAGGTCAAGGATACTTTATTCATTAAAACTCAACTCACTTAACTTGGCTTTCTTATCATTGATGCATTACAATGTTTGTTGACTTGGTCACCACTGCTGGTAACCTTGCTCCTAGTAAAGCAGATCATCACAAATGTCAGTTGATGAAGAGTTTTCCCACAGATGGTGAAGCTACAGCATTTCTCCATAATGAGTAGCATATCTCAGTTATGGCAAAGAATTTCAGTTATGAGCAAAAATTTTCATTCCAACCCGGGTCTCCTGCCTCTAAATATAGTGTTTGGTTTTACTGCCTAGGTCCTGAAAATATAGCCCTCGATTCATTTTTTAGGTCATCTGTAAATATTTTCCACTTTATTTTTCAGTATTTAACTCAGAGATAGGAAGGCATTCTTTTTCTTGTTTATGGGAGATGTGATGATGTTCCTGGTAAAATATGGGAGATGTGATGATGTTCCTGGTAAAATAACAAACTTACTAATTCCCACTACTCAAAACTCTTTTTAAAAAGTTGAGTAACAGTGACCTGAAATCTCTCATAAAGTGCCTGACTTGCCTATGTCTGCTTACACTGAGATCTAGCTCTCCTGTTCTGTGTGACTGCCATTTCCTCCTGTGATCATCTCCTCCCAAGTCAATTTCCTCCTCTACCATTCATTCAAGTGCAGAACAGGATGAGGCCCAGCAGCAAATAGAAATAAGTGGCTGAAGCTTGCTTTATAAGTGGGACACCCCTCTCTTCTGCACCCTATTGGGCTCAGAACCTTCTTTGGGATTGATGAAGTGGTTCAAGGGTTCTACAGTCAGCAGAGGATGAAAGTGACAATGAATATGCTATGGATTAAGAGAAATGAAAAGGAGAAAGCTGAACTATTGTTACAAGGTTTTCTTCCTCCGTAAATCTAACAGTATTCCAGTGCAGGTTGGGTGCTCATCATTGAGCCTCAATGTTTGCCTGGCCCTGTTTCCCAGGATTCCCCATTTTACTGAGTCTTTGAAATAACTCTGCATTTACATTTGCAAATGGAGTGATTATGTTTTTTTAAATGCCCTTTCCCTTTTCATTTAATTACTTTCTCAGTCATTTACACAACTACGTAATTTGGGGGTACAACTTCATACTCCCAGGGTGCCCATGTTTCATTCACCCTCTACCCTCTCTCCTCCACCCTTTTCCCCTCAGAATCTAAAAATTATTTTTACTGTGCTTTGTCAGCTTGTTTTCTTGTGTTATTTATATTCCACAAATGAGTGAAACTATCTGGTAACTCTTTTATTTTCTGGCTTTTCACTTTGCATAATCACCTCAAGATCCATCCATTTTGTTCCCGAAGGCAAGGTTTCATCTTTTTAAGAGCTGCATATGATTCCGTTGAGTGTAGATTCTGCAAACTCTTTATGCGGCCATATGCTGTTGGCCACTTACATTGGCATTACTCACAATAGAAACATTGAATTATTTAGGATCTTGGGGTTGCCATCTTGGGGCTCCAAGGCAATGACAGCACACAAAGGAGAGTGCAGGGACAGGGAGGGGTGTTCCTAACTAATTAGGAGTGAAGAGACTCAGACTTATTCTGAGGCAAAGCAGGAATCCCAACTGACAGGCAAGGGCAAAGAAGAAGCTTTAACCCATACTTTACGTGTGACTGAGCTGGCTTTTGTTGACCCAGTCACTAATGTGGGCACCGTCATTCCCAGTAAGGCATATCATTTTTGAAGGTCTATATGCATGAAGAGTTTTCACATGGATGATGGCATTGAAGCAATTCTGTAAAATGGGTCTTATTTTCCCTTCATGTCAAAGAATTGTAGTGGTAACTGAAAGTTTGCGTTCAAACACAGGTATCCTACCACCAAATCTAGTTTTTGGAGTTTCATTATGCTGCTATGTCCTTGGAAAGTAGCTGCATATTCATTACTTACGTCGATTTAACATTTCTCCACAGTGGAACAAAACTGAGATGACACAAGTAATAGTTATTTTCCAGAAATTGATGCAACAGCATTCTGCTGAAATGAGCATTTGTTTCGCAAAGGAAACGGCTGATAATTTTCTACATCAGATTCCTGGTGCCATTTTCATCCAAATGTTAAAACGTATTTCCCTAAACATTTCATTTCCTGGAATCCAAGTATTTAAATAACTGCATCGTGGTAAACACATGAGTATAATTTTGTTAAAGAGTTTATTTTGGCCAGAAGCCATCTGATTGAATAATTAGTAAAAGGATGATGTAGACTTTGGGGAGAAAGTATTTAAATTTGACATTTGAAAAACCTTTTTATACATTAATGTTAAATCTTTAAACTATCTAGAGAGGAAAAATTATAGGCTTATAACACTTGGGAACTTGCATACATTTCTTTGAATTCAAATTAATTATGCAGTTTCTATAATTTTGCTACCTCTGAAATGAGATAATTAGTAGCAAATGTGGAGAATTTGATAACTATAAGATCCAGTTTGGGGGGGAAAAAGCATTTGTTTTGATAGCATTTTATTTGTACCAATTGTTCTAATAAAGATTACTTCCACGTTAAAAAAAAATATATATATGTGGTTGAGATTTTTCTCCTTTGTGGAAACACCTGTCAAATAAGACCACCATAACAAGCAAAAAAAAAAAAAAAAAAAAAAAAAAAAAAAAAAAAAAAAAAAAAAAAAAAACAAAAAAAAAAACATACTGAGCCTTTCAAAATGATTTTCAGTTTTTAAAATATGTCCGTAGGTTTTTTGAAATCATTGGGAGTTGAAAACAGTGTAGCAAGAATCCAAAAATTTTTGTCATAACCGAGTGAAAATAAAATAATGAAATGAAAGCTTCTGGCATATAACAGAACCTCAGTCATCAAGTATTCTTCATGGAGCTGGAAATTTAGGGGGGAAATTACTTATTTGAATATTTGACTTTCAAAAAATCTTAAAATGTTCTTGGCTCCTTTCAACAAACACATTATACATTTGAAGACACCTTGGAGTCACATGTTATTTCCCCAAAGCAATACAGTTCATCAGGCAACGATTAAGAGCAAGCCTTGTTTATTTTGTTTTCATTAGTAAGAGCTGACAAGACACTCACTTTTCTTTTCTTTCTTTTTTTTTTTTTTTAAGACTGGGTCTCGCTATGTTGCCCAGGGTAGTTCCCGTGGACTCAAGTGATCCCCAGCTTCAGCCTCTCAGGTAGCTGGGATTACAGGCACTCACCACCATGCCCGGCTGATTTTTCGAGACCAGGTCTCGCTATGTTGCCTGAGGTAGTCTCAAACCCGTGAACTCAAGTGACCCCTGGCCTCTTTGCCTCCTAGCACTTGGATTACAGACACGTGTCACCACACCCGGCCTGATACTTTTCTTAGCCTCAGCTAAGAGAGAAGTTAGCTTTGATGAACTTGAAATGCCTAGCTCAATTTTAGTGCAACAAGATCTGGAGGCAAGGCCACTGTGAGAATCACTTGTGTTACTCAGTTCATGTGGCAGCCACAGTGAGACTGTACAGATAATCCCTTTCCACAGGAAGTGCCAGTCAATTGTCCTGTGCGCAGACAACTTTATTCAGTCATTTTGACCCCTCACTGGAGCAGAATAAAGGAAATCTAGAGGGGACCAGCTGGAGTGGCCAGGGAGGGGAGGTGGTGGATGACACCTAGGGATCACAATGATGTGAAATATGACAAAATAGTAGCCAAGTAATAGTTTACCGATTGCTTTCTATTTTATGAGAGATCATGTTAGTTTTCATTTGCGGTATCATTAAGGGTACCAAAGATCACATTCAAGTGTGTATTGATAAGAGAAAAGATTAGAACAGAAAGTGTTTAGTGAAAAATATGTGCAATAATCATAACTGTATAATTGAGCAATCATGTCCAGTGACTTGAGATCTTAGTTAACATCATCTCCTGAATCTTTCCAACTGTATCCAATAGTCATGATTAGCATCTAAATAACTTTAGGGTTTATATAGGTGTCATAATTTAAAAAAAATATTAAGGTGTTGTGGAAGCCAAAAATACTTACCCCTCCAGTTTCTAACTTGTAACAGTTACATATCAAACTTAAATATCTCTTGTATCAAGTCCTTTCTCCCTACATCCCTTTGTTCCTTCCTTCCACCAATCCCTTTTCCTATCCTTTCTTAATTGTTTTAGAAGCAATAAAAAGTTTGAAGAGAAAAAAGCACTGAAGAAATGTGGAGATACTAGACATGAGTTAGAGATCATAGTATAAACAAAGGAAAAACTTTGCTCTTCCATCTGAAGGTACATTCATGGACCGGACACTGTGAATTTAGCAAATATAAAACAGATTTATTTCATAGGCACCTAGAGAGGCTCATAGGAAAGAAGTAAAAAACCTCAGTTAGATCTGGGGGTTAATATACCATTTTAACAAAGTGTGGCAGATTGCAAAACAATAGCAAAACCTGGGAAAGGGCTTTTAGCTCTATGGGCTGTTTTGGGAGATGGTAAATACGTGGGAGAAACTAGTGAAAGATAAAGAAAATAGAGAAAGATTTGTCTTACTTAGTAAGAGAAATCAGTGCTTTATGACATCTCTTCCTCATACTGGAGATACAAGGAGGAACATACTCACTCTTGAAATGTATCCCTGTTTGTAGAGGGAAGAATGTTCCTTTTACTTGTGCTATTTCCAATTTTCAGCTCAAAAGAATCCTAATGCCAAAGTAACATATTTTGTAGTTGGCTTACTCAGGTCTCTTCCAATAACATGAAACGAAAGAGATATAGAGTCTATCTTAGGAAGTGCCCTTACTATTACAGTGTCCTTACAGATATTGGTTAACTTCTCTGACATCAGCTATTTTATCTAAGATGGAGATGATAATACAGATCCCCACAGAATAAGGACCAATTGAGAAATATCTGTAAGGTTTTTGTAAGATTTTCAGAAGTGGACACATGTTGAGTATTACATAGTAGGTGTACTATGCAATGTGGCCCATATTAAATTTTCATTAAAAAATCATTGCACCTAAAAATTCAGACATGGAGAGAATTGCATGTAAGAGAGGCTAGCTTCTACTCTCTCAAGATTTCTTTTTCATATTCCTAATCTAGTGCTAATCATTTTTTATCAATATATGACATTCTTTTTTAAGCTGCTCTTCAAACACTGTCTTTAAACACTACTCTCAGTTGAAAATTCTTTGTCATAATAGAATATATAATTCTCTATGAAAGTATTAGTGATGCTTCAGGTTTTAGGGACAGTTTTCCATGGTTATGTACTTACACTGGTCACTGAAAGAAGAGAAGATTTGGTTAAGAGAGAAACTGAATAGAATGACCTTTCAGAATAAAGACAAAGTATAAATAAATATAAGGTGGTGGCATGAACAGAATGTGGGGAATTAAATGGTGAAAATATTTTAAACCCTTTCAAAATATAACCCAAAATGTCACTTAACTGAGGGGGGAAAAGGCTCCTTCTGAGAAGTCTTCAATGAAGATTTTGGTTCTATTGAGATAGTGTAGGCTAAAAAAAAAAAAAAAAACAAAAACAAAAACAAAAACAAACAAATAAACAAGAAAAACCTGAAATCCAGGAAGATGCGTTGTCCATCCTATTTGAATAGGTAGGCTAATTCATGGACTAGTGAGTCCTGCCCAAACACTTAGGCCAACACACTGACTGAGAGGTGCATATAAGCAAAAAGCACTGGATCTTGACTAACAATTATCTTACATTTCCTGGCAGGAGAAAGCTGAGAATTCACATGCACAGTTGGAATATAACCCAATCCAGACCATGTCCCCCTTTTCCCTGCATCACTACCTAACTGTTCAGTATCTCCTTCTAACTCACTTCCAGGAACCAACTACACTTTCCTTTCCAGCACTGGTTCCTTTACGCATGAGTCTCCAATAAAGCCTTCCTTGCTCAGTTCTGCTTCACTTAGTGTTCTCTGGTGAATTCCCTCCCTCGTTGGGGAAGGGTGGGCAGAGAAACGAATCTTTCTGGTTGGGGCCTGTAACACTATGAATCTTGGCTATTTTGTTTTCTCCTTCATCTTTCTGAAGAACATGTTCTAATTAAATCCACTATTTTGAAGGCCAAGATAAATACCAAGATGGCCACAAGAAAAGTCTTTTATAAAAACTCAGTTCTTAACAAAAGACAGCCTTAGTTGGGCTGAAAGCAATGGTAACTTTTGCATTAAGAGTTTTGGGTAAAAAATAGTTACCCAACTCTTCAGAAATTTAACTCTGAAGAACTTTTAGAATCAAATAAAAATGACCTTTTCAGACACAGGCAGCCTATTTATTCATGGAGGTGCCCAGCTGTTTTAGCAGCAAACCTAGAAGAGGCATGTTGATAGAGTTTATTTTCAAGTTGGTAGAAAGAAAAGAACAAAGTTTGCTTTTTGGCACTGCTTCCCAAAGAGTAGACTTGTCACCTTGTCAGGCTCGATAATATGAGATGGACTAAGCCTTTCTAGAGACATGCGGGATATGTTATTGCCACATATATGAATAGTATCGTTCAAATCTCCATGTTCAATGGAAATATAAAATGTGTTCCTCCTCTCTGGAAGATTCTATGAGAGCCTGAGTAGAGTCCAGAACCAAGCTAATCAACTCTCCTAAGTCAAAACAGTGCCTGAAGGATGAGTCCCCAGGCAGATTTCAGGAATGTAGAACATTTGGTGAGTTTGCACATTGTACCAGGAGTCTCTTGTTTGCTTTGACAGTTAAACCAAAGCCAGGAACTTGCTGCAACCAGAACTTCTCTGGTGCTAACACAGCCCTTGGAAAAGACTTCTTCCATCATTTACTTACAAACATAGGGATCAGATTCCTACAGTGTGGGACTTAGGGAGGTTAGGAAAGAAAAATCAGTAAAATCTATAAATTCCTGTTTGAACAAAAAAAAAAAAAAGAAATTGCACAATCCCTAGGGGAGATAAGAATACATATAAATGAATATAATAAAAGTAAATATAATGAAAGTAATGAATATAATGATAAGAATACATATAAATGAATATAATGAGAGTTCTAGGAGACACATTGGTATTTTTCAACCCATCTTGTTGCTCATCTATTGTAACCCAGATACTTGGTTTGTCTTGATAAGGAGCTGAGATTTCATCCTGAGGTCCCTGGAAGTCACTAGTGTTTCAACCCATATTCGCATGACCTGACTGTGCTTTTAAAAGAGATAAGATTAGAATCAAAAGCAATTCAATGGAAGTTGTCTTGTAATTGAGGCAAGAGAGGACACTTATCTAAACTAAGAAGGAGGAATAGAAATGGAGAGAAGTGCAGGTTTGATGAAGTGCCCTTGGAGAACTGGGTAAGGAGGAAGGGTAAATGAGGGGAAAACACTTTGATAGGAACATGTTAGAAAGGGTATGGAAAGCTGTGTGGAGGACCCTCAAGTTAATGAAAATGGAACTACCATTTGACCCAGCAATTGCTCTCTTGGGAATTTATCCAAAAGAGACCTCAGTGTGGGTACAAAGGGACACCTGTGCTCCGATATTTACTGCAGCACAATTTATAATTGCAAGGTCATGGAAGCAACCTATATGCCCCAAAACAGATGACTGGATGAAAAAAATATGGTGTATATACACAATGGACTATTACTCATCAATCAAAAATGACAAATTTGACGAATTTATAACAACATGGATGTACTTAGAAGAAATCATATTAGCAGAAACAAGTCATAAAGAAAAAGACAGAAACCAAATGGTTTCACTAATATATGGGATATAGTGAAAAAATAAACAAAGGACTTGAGGAAAAGTCAAAACAAGCTAAGCACCAAACTGAAGTG
>PVHY01031713.1:0-12425 GCA_004024945.1 Uropsilus gracilis | reverse complement strand
GGGGGGGGGGCTGTTGGGTCACAAGCATGGATGGAGCCTCTGCATGAAGCCCGGAGCAGGGGCTGGGCAGCACGGCAGCCCTGGGGGTGGGGGAGGGCGCGTGCTGGTGTTCAAGAAATCACCCCGAAACATGCCGCTTAAACAAGAGGCGCTTATCCCCCAGTTTCTCTGGAACAGGAGTCTGGGCACAGCTGGGGGAGGGACCCCGGGCTGGGGACACCTGCAGACGGCCGGGACTTGCGCCCCTCGACCTGTGGCTGCTTGAGTGTCCTCCCAGTCCTCACAACGTGGCTTCCGACACACAGAGAGGTGAGGGCGAGAGCGATCACTTGTCTGCGTGACCCGGCCTTCAGGGTCACCTGCTAGCGCTCTGCCCTCTTCCTTTGGCCACACGGGCCAGGCCTGTCCCGACGGGACGCACGTTAAGCGTGGATGCACGAGTGTGTGTCCCCGAAAGAGCACGTATGGCCCCTGGAGACGGCTCCATAGAAAACGGCCCGGGAACGCCCAGGACCCAGGGGCTTGTCCCCAGGGGCCAGGTGCTGACTCCAGGTCAGCATGGGGTCAGCCGAGCCCCCGGGGCGCCACGCCCTTGCCTTGCCCTCTCTGGCCTTGTGACCCTGATTCAGCCACCTGCAGACTGAGTCGGGTGATGCTTTCTCTCTGGACTCTGCCTGCACGTGTGTCAAACTGATGTGCTGGTTTAGGTGTGTCCTTGGATGGCTGCTGAGGGTGTTGGCTCCGACAGGCCCAGGTCCCTGCCTGGTGGATATGACCCTTCCTTCCCCAACGCTGGGTCCCACCCCCCCATCCCCACTGTCAGAGAGGGCATCTGGTGCCCGCCCATCCTGGGGGTCCTGAGGCTGTCTCGGGGGCCACCAAAAACTGATCCTGATTCTCCCACCATCAAGGAGCCACACATTTGCAGTTAGACCAGTGTCAGGTGGAGGTCGGAGGTGGCTTCTGACCCCTGATGACCTCCTGTCACCCTCAGACCTCAGTTTCCTGGCGATAACAACCTTGCGGGGTTGTCTGTCGGACGTATGGAGATGAAGCTGCCGGGAACTCGTTACCCCCCTTCGAGGTCTAACTTGTGCCTGACTCTGGGGCTGGGCCCTGCAGGATGGCCTGGGGCCGCCCGCGCTGGCCAGGGCCAGGGCAGTCATCTCCTAGAGGACGAGCGCCCGGGCCTGCAGTCCCCACACCTTCGCTCATGGGGGCTACGGCAGAGGCTCCGGCACAGGCAGGACAAGTGCCCACCTGGGGCATTGCTCTGTGGGTGACTCTGGGGGTCCCTCCCCTCTCCAGGCAGCCCAGGCAGTGAGGCTGGAGCGGATGCCAAACCAAGGCCACAGCTGTGTGGCTTCTGAGGCCCCGAGGCCTGCTGTTGTGGCCCCTCTCGCTCAAAGAGGCCCTGATCCACCTGGATTTTGGAGGAGGGGGTCCCCGTGCCAGCCCTCAACGGGAGGAGGGCGCCAGTGTCGCCCCAGGGGTGGAAGCCTCCATGACACACAGTAGCAGCACTGAGCACCGGCCACGGCGAGGTGGCCTGTGAGGACACGACAGCTGCGGTCACGGTGGTGTGGTTTTAGAGAGCTGGGCCGAGGCTCTCTCAGCTGTGGGGTGCAGGCGAGAAGCCCTCTGGGGGAGCACGATGGTGTTTATTCCGCTAGCACCAGGTTCACCTCTCTGTCTTCTGCAAAGCCAGGCCCACAGTAAACAATTCTTTCGAGGCCGGGCATGGTGGAGCGGGCCTGTAGGTGGCAGCTTAGGAAGCCACGGCCGGGGTCAGAGATCACAGTTTGAGTCCTGCCGGGGTCACGTAGCCAGACCTAGTTCCAAAAAAATAGCTGGGCATGGTGGCGCATGCCTGTAATCCCAGCTACCTGGGAGGCTGAGGCTGGGGATGGCTTGAGTTCGTGGTACCCTGGGCCATGTAAGCCTGCGGTTCCACGGGCAAAAATAGTGAGACCGAGTCTCAAAAAACAAAACAAAACAAAAAACCCCAGTTCTTTCGAGACCTTGGTTTCATTTTCAGCATCTAGATGCTTCGCGAGGCGAATCCAGGTGCTGGGTTCCGTGGGTGCTCGCACCCTCAGGAGCAGTGACCTGGGTTCCCACCCTCCTGGGACCCTGAGGGCCTTGCTTGTCCCAGCCTCTAGTTTTCTTCCAATGTCACAGTCGATGCTTCCCACAAAGGGCGACCGTCTCCTTTTACAAAACAGACAGCCATGTGCAGGGCGAGGGTGGGGGTGGGGACGCCAACAGGGCGCCTGGCCTGCCTGTGCTCCAGGAAGCAGCGGGAGGCAGTGGCAAAGACTCCTCCCCTGTGGGTCCAACTAGCACCCCCAGTGACCCCACTGTGCTGGCCAAGGTCACACTGTGTGACCTTGAAGCCCCTTTGAAGCCAGGGAGCGGGCTGAACCCCACTGAGCTCTGCAGCGGCTCCTGCTCTGCCCTTTGGTGGGAGGCTTCCTCCCACCAACATTTGGGGTTCACCCCCTGAATGAGCAGTGCTGGCAGAGCACCCTTTCCCGCTGCTTTTCTCCCCTGCCCCCCAACTCCAGGAGCCTCAACGAAGGCAGGCGTTCGGGCTACGCTCAGGGAATTGGCCAAAGAAAGACGCTCTGGATCCTCATTAACTTCGCTTTTTAACTACAGATGAGCCGTTTTTGAGGTCACCGGGGGCGGGAGTCTGAAGATTAATGCAGAGCTGGCAGGGGAGCAGGGGCCGCCAGCCGTGTAATTACACTGAGCCTGAGAGGCCAGACCCAGGCATCCCTGGGCGGGAAGGTCGCGCCTCCAGCGATGGGAACCCTTCCTGGGAACGCTGTGCCCAGCACGAGACTCGGTCACTAGCTTTTCCCCCCTTGTAAGCTGCATCTTTTCCCCCCTGACTGATCCTGCCCACACTCACGCTCTTCTCTGACCACTTCTGGAAAGGCTGAGCGCCAAACTGAATAGAAGAGCCTGGCGCAGCTTCTGGGAGGTTGGTGGTTGGGGTGGGGGGCAGCTGGGAGAAGCCGAGCATCTCTCAGCGATGTTACGCGTTAGTGTCAGGACAGGGAGGGCGCTAACACACGCTGCTCTCCCAGGGCTTCAAGGGGTTGGGGGGGGGGCCCAGCCGCTGCAAGCTTGGGACTGTAGCAAGGATCGCCCCTTCGGGCAGCAGCAAGTAGAGAGACGGGGATGTCACTTCTCTGCTCTGATTTCCCATCCACGGGGAAACATTTGTTTCTCCACCAAGAGATCTCATCCCCGCCCTCCTGTACCTCAGGACTCTCATGGGGGCGTGAGGAGAGTCTGGGGGCTGCCCTGTGCACCCTCTGCCACTGAGCAGTTGTGGGGTGCTGAGTTCCATCTCTTTGTGTTTCCCATCTGCAAGCAAACTTCTAGTGAGCACCTACTGTATGCACCAGGCATGGTCCTGGGGACATGTTGTGCAGGTGTGTGTGGAGATATGTGCAGACATGTTATGCAGACATGTTGTACGGGTATGTTGTGGAGACGTGTTATAGAGACACATGCAGGCATGTCATGGAGACATGTCATGGAGACATTGGAGACATGTCATATAGCTATGTTGTGCAGCCATGTCATGGAGACATGTTATGGAGACATGTGCAGACATGTCATGGACACCTGTCATGGAGACATTGGAGACATGTTGTACAGACATGTCATGCAGGCATGTCATGGAGACCTGTCATGGAAATGTGTTGTGCAGGTGTGTCGTGGAGACATGTCATGGAGACGTGTCACGGAGATGTGTCATGCAGCCATGTCACGGAGACATGTTGCACAGGTGTGTTATGAGACATGTTGTGGAGATGTGCTGTGGAGACATGTCGTGCAGGCGTGTCATAGAGACAGGCCGCCGAGCTGCTGTGTGAATACATTTCCTGCTACCCCAACGGTGCGTGCCGCGTGTCACGCTGCAGCTTCCCGGCACGGCTTCAGTGTGTCTCTGGGATGCAGGCACGAGGCCCTGCAGCGACTTTTGCCATTTCAGAGAATCTTGGGTTTTCCTGGCCCTGGAGGAACCAGCGCCCAACATGCTCCGTTTGAACCTCAAACCTGGCCCCTGGGCTCCACTGCTGACCGGGCCTAGCCATCGAGCTCAGCTTTCACTCAGACCTGCGCAGGAGAGGGGAAGGGAGGTCTGTGGGACTAGGTGCCCCAGGAGCAAGGTTACCACTGCAGATGAGGGGCGTGCAACCCCCCACCTGTCTGCCCCCTGGAAAAGCTCTTTGGTGGTGGGGGCCCCTCAGCTCATTGTCCTGTCCGGCTGGGGGTCTGGGGTACCGCCCTCCCCAGCCAGGAGGGCTGTCAGTGAGCCCACCTGCCCATCCAGGGTCCAACTGTGACTGCAGAGGCTTGTCTCCTGCCCCCACCTCAGAGGTCAAGATTGGCCTGCAGGGGCTTCTCAGTCTGTTCGCCCCTCCCCCCAGCTGAACCCGGGTTCCAAGCCACCATCCCCCTGGCCTAAACTGCTGTTCCTGGCTCCCCAGTGCAGGGCTGGGGAGAGTGAAGGACCGTGGAGGCAGCCAGAGAGGGCTGAGCCCGAGTTTGCCTGGCTCCACATCTCTGCATCCTGAGATGCCAATGACCAGAAATCTCCAGGGGGTGCTAGGTATTGGGGCGGGGGTAGGGGCACGGGGGGCAGTCACAGAGGGGACTGCAGGACCAGCTCCTCTAGAGCCCCTGGTCTGTCAAGTCAGGCTTCTTCAAGCTGGCCAGGAGCTCCTGGCTGTCTTGCTCCTGGCCTCTCAGTGCTCCCAGGTCTTGCTGGGGCACGGGGTGCTCCTGGGGGCTCCAGTGGGCTGGCCGGCCTCATGCCCGCACCTGGACCACCCATGGAGGCGGCCCTCGTGAGCAGTGAGGGCCAAGGAGGACCACTATCGCCAGCCCCAGGCCGGCCTCTCTGAACGGCCGGTCCTCACACTCCCCCGCGCACCATGATGGCCAAGGCGCGACTAGGACAGTGGACACCACGGGTCACTCTGGGACTCTGCAGGGCCAGTGTGTGCGAGGCGGGGAGACTGCGTGGGAGGTGTGTGAGGTCAGGTTCCACGTCCTCGAACGTCGGGTTTCTCATCTATGGCCCGAGGGCGCACAATGCCCGCCCCGGCGTGTGGCCAGGACCAGCCGGACTGTGCACGGCTCCTCCGGCGTTGCTGCGCCGATGCCCAGGCGTCCCGCTAACTTCCTAGACCCGACGCGGGAGGGGACTGCGCTGGAGAAGGACCGAGTACCGGGGACCAGCCCGCGCTCCGGTCCGAGCCCAGCGTCTAGGCTGGCCCGGGAACGGCCACTCCAGCCCGCCCCTCCCCTCCAGGGTTGGACGGCGACCCGTTCGCTCTCTTCGGGCAAAGGCCCTCTCCGCCCCCGGGCGCTCGGCGGCGGGCGGCCAGGGCCAGCCGCGAAGCGCGAGCCCCGCACGCCCCGCCGGTCGGGCGCAGCCGCAGCCGGCGCTTCGTCTGCGCCGAGGGAGGGAATTTGCCGACGGTGCCCGCGGCCGCCTCGGGCCCCGCCCACGGCCCCGCCCCCGGCCCCGCCCCCGGCACCGCCCCCGGCACCGCCCCGCCCGCGCCGCCGCCCGCCGCCCGGGCCCCGCCCCGGGCCGCGCCCCTCCGCCGATGCCCCGCTCGCAGGCTCCGCGCCGCGGGCCTGCCCTCAGGCCCCCGCGGGCTCCGCGCCGCCGCCCGGAGGCCCGCGCCCTCCCGCCTCTCCGGGACCCGCCCGCCGCGTCCCCTGGGCAACCGTCTCCTGGGAGACCGGGCCCCGCCCCCGGCACCGCCACCCGGTACGGAGCCCACCTGTGCGGGCGTCTGCGGGGTCCCAGCGCCCCCCGCCGGCACCGGGCTTTGTCCGCCCGGGGCCCCCGCTCGGGGGTCCGGGCCGCGGGGCGGGGTGAGGCGCGCGCGGACCCCGCGCCGGGGGAGCCGCGCTCGGCGGGGGTCGCGCGCCGCGCGCTGCTCCGGCGCGGGCAGGTCCCCGTCCCGCAGCCCCGAGAGGGGGGCGTCCCCCCGCGCCTGCGGGGCCCGGGGCCGGGGTGTCCGGCGGCGCCCTTGAGGGGCGGCAGGGCCGCCGCCGGGCCCCGGACGAGCACGCGCCTGTTCAGGGCGAGCTGTTTACTTGTCGCCCGAGCCGCCGCCGCCGCCGCCGCCGCCGCGCCCCTCCCCCTGCCCCGGCCGGGACGAGCACCGGCCGGGCGTCCCCGGCGCCTCCCCGCCGCGCCCTTGAGCCCCCGGGGCTGCCGGGCGCCTGCCGGGCCCGGGGCTCCCGCCAGGTGAGGGCCGGGGCAGGAGCCTCCTCCCCGGCGCCCCCTCCCCGGCGCCCCCGGTGAAGTCTGCCCGGCCCGTTTTCCTGACCTGAATTCCCGGGGACGCCTCGGCCTCGCCTTCCCCAACTCGCGCCCCTCGCGCCTGGCGCTTTGTCTCCGCCCCCCTTGGAAGTGCGTCCTCTGCGCCCCTGGACGCGGCCCTGGGTCCCGGCCGGTGGTCTCGGGGCTGCTCTGGGCGGAGAGGTGCTGGTTTGGCTCCTGGCGTCCGGCTCCCGTTTCGCAGGCGTTTCGCAGGCGTTTCTGAGGCGTTTTTCGGGCGTTTCTCGGGCGTCCCTCAGGCGTCCTGACACGGAAGACCGTGCCCCCCTCCTGTGGACGCTGAGTGAAAAGATCACCCGACCCTGCCTTCCTGGGCTCCGGCAGCCCAGCCTCTGGGGGTGACCCTCCCAAGTTGGAACCGGCAGGCGGGAGAATTCCAGTCAGTCACTGGGTGTCCTTGGGGTACGCAGTGCCCCCCTCGACTTTTTGTCTCAGGGTCAGGCCAGTGATACCTCCCGGGGACCCTGGTGCCTTTGGGGTCCAGGCAGGAGTCCCTACTTGGAAGTAGCTGTGCCAGGACCCCCCACCCCCACCCCCCGGGTGGGGGAGGGGCGGGTCCCACAGCAAGGGTCAGGTTGGCCTTCAGGGGTCTTTCTCTCTGGGGTCCGTCCGCCCCTTTGGGAGCTGCCCCCAGGGGAGGAAGACTCACCACAGAAGCAGGGAGTGGGCAGCCCTCCCCCCATGCGCCGCCTTTTATCTCGGGCTGGAGGGGTGAACTTTCCCTCAGGATGTGATTGGGTGTCCAAGGGGGGAGCTTCAGATTCGCCGCGGAATGAACTGGAAGCAGGCTGGACGCGACAGCCAGCAGAACCAGCGAATCGCTCTAAAAATGATCTGAGTCATCTGTGTGGGGACACGTCCCTGCTTCAGACCCTGGGTGCTCCCGTGGCCTCCAGAGCCGCCCCCGGAGAGCTGGGGGAGGGGGCACTGACGCCCACAGCAGGACCCGCAAGGAGGATGCCAGCCAGGTGCGATGGTGGCGGCTCAGTGAAGTCCTGTCAGAGAAGGCACCGAAGCTTTCCTGAGCCTCTCCTGTTACATTTTTGTCCTTTTTCTTGTCTTTTTGTTGCAGATGGACGGGGAGCTCGGAGGCAGCCCAGGGCGGAATGGTCCTCACTGAGGCGGAAGCATCTTTAATCTGTCAGGAGGAGCGGTTTTCGCTGGGGGTCTTCCTATTCCGCCCCAGAGAGGTAGGTTGGGGGACGGAGGCCTGTTTGGTACCGGGGTTAAGTGTGTGAGCCGGGTCCATGCTCCCTGGCTGTGGAGCCGCAGGAGACCCTCTGTGCCACTGGAGTCCTCGGAAGGAAGACACGGCCTGAATGGACTTAGGGGCCAAGGGGAGGGGGGTCATGAGCTAGCTCGGGTCAGCTTCCCAGGAACGGAAGCAGCCTCTGGGAACAGAAGGAATGGCTCTCACGCCCAGCGCCTTTGGTGTTTGACTCGCTCCCCTGGTGGGGTGGGCTGGCCTGCCTGGGGGAGAGATGTTAAAATACTCTTCAAAGGAAGTGGCCTGAATTTTTGCAAGTGGCTATTATTTCTTGAGGCGTCCTTGGTGGAGACACTTTCCCCTGCAGTGGAACTGTGGCTGTCAGTAACAGGATCCACCTAGATTTCTAGGATGTAGCTTGGAAGATGAAGGCTGATTCTTCATTGTGCAAATGGAAAAGGAGGCCACGGATGGACATGGGCTGGGCATTGGCTAAACACCCCCTCTGGAGTCTGGGGGCAGCAGGGTGTGGTCAGCCAGTTCCCAGACTACTTGGCCTGAGGTCCCTTCGCAGGCTGTGTGGGCATGTGTGGGTCTTGTGGGTTTCTCATTAGCCAGACGCTGGAGCGGCTCCATCATTTCGGGATGGGAAGGGGCAGGAGCTTATGATGCGGTGTCGTCCTTGGAGGTCTCCCAGCCTCCTCCTCTCGAGGTCTCTGTGGCTACTTTCCCACTTCACTGTTAAAGGGGGGAGGGGTCTCCTTTAAAAGATCAAAATAAAAGTTTGACCTATAAATCAGATGGAAACAGAACCACTGTGGCGGCGGTGGAGACCAGCCCAGGATTCCGCCCACTCAGCACCCTGCCCACTCCTGCCACCCTCAGAAGGTGGAACCCTGGGCGCCTGGAAACCCTGGAGATTGTAGACCTGGGGGTTAGAAGGTTTCTTCCGCAGAACTGCTTATTTCAGAAGGTGCCTTTTAATCATAACTAATCCTCAGAACAGCCATTATAATCCAGAACACCCATTTGCTATCAAAGATTTGTAAAATTCAAAAAAAATATTGCAAGACTAACTCTAATCTGATCACCCTGCACTCCCAGAGTCTGCGGTGTGTCCCCAGCCGAGGGTGAGGGAGGGCACTTTTGAGGCGTGATTTCTCCTTATGGATCAATAGAACTACAAACATCCATGTGAACACAGCTGATTGAGCACCTATGTTTATCTCTGTTCCACCTCAACATCAGAGCTAAGGGATAAGAAATGTGTAAATCTAGCTAGGCATCATGGTGCACACCTGTAATCCCAGTTATGTGGGAGCCTGAGGCTGGGGATCACTTGAGTCCGTGTGTTCGAGACTACCCCAAGCAACATAGCGAGACCTAGTCGCTTAAAAAAAAAAAGAAAAGGAAATGTATAGAACTGTAAGGAAGGAATTGGAGGAGCAGGGATAGGAACAAAACTTCTGAATGTGGGAACAGTGAAGAGAAGCCAAGCAAAGATTGCTGACTGCCACGTGCTGTGGAGAAGCAGGCTGTAGGTCCTCCGGACCCACCAAATGCTTAAGAATCGGGGCTACAATATCTCCAGGAAGATGGGGTACAGGGTGAGCTGGAAATAGGAGGGTGGGTGGTGAAAGTATGTGTTAGACCCACAAATCCCTCTCAGCCCTTGTGGCCACGTGATTTTGCCCTCTACCCCAGCAAAATGGCTGGCTTCCTGGAAGCAGCGTTCACCCAGCAGGGCTCAGGCAGGATGGTGAGGGGACCAGTTGGAGGGTGTCAGAGGGCAGCTGAGAGCAGGGCACCCTTTAGTGACTTCCTTCAAAAGGGAGACAAAAGGTGGGGATGATTTTTTGAAAATTCACATATCTTAAAAAGTATATCTTTCCTACACCAAGAAAGAAGAGCGAGTGGTACAAAGTGCAATCTCTCTTATTCCCCTTTGACTCAGCTGCCTAATGACTTTATTTCAACTAGTACCTCATTTTAAGTCTTGGGGGTTGGGAAAAAAACACTTGCTCCACCATGAGATCTGAAGAGTGTTCCCTTTCCAGCCTCTCTGATAGTTAGGACCCATGGGCTAGGCCCCATTGATGCAGTGATGCTGTATCTTGACAGAGAAGAGGAGGAGGGCAGGGATGTATCTGCATCAGAAACAATGAAAGGTTGAAAAGTCAAGTTCTTGGCGTGGAAATGACAGGAACACAGACTGGCACCCAGTACTTAATAGTACTGGTTGTAGCAGTTTTGCCATCAGACATGCTTTTGTGCTGTAGCGTGCACATAGTCTGCTGCAGCGCTTTTTCTTAACTTTCTGTTTTTCCTGAAGTTGATCATTGCCTAATCTTTTTTCATAGAAAACTTGGTTGACTAACCAAGCACTTCATCTTTTTATTTCCTTTATTTGCAGTGTACCAGTGGCTAAATTTTCTTCTAACTCTCCAAGGTAACAATGAAACCCCTCACAATGCAACAAAATATATCAGCTAACCTAACCTCTTCTTTTCTGCTTGATCAGTGAGAGTCTATTTCTTTACTTGTAACCAGGATCCCTGACTGATGGGGAGAATGGTGAAGCGAGTGTCTATACTGGTGGTGAAGTGAAGCCCCCATACTGCTGGCTGGGTAACTGACCTAGAGATCAATCAGCCCAATTTGGAGGAAGAGGGTCAAAGGCTCCAGGAAGCAAAGTGCCAAGACAGAAGTGGGGCTGATACCTTATCTGATGTCTTTTCTGTGTTATGAGTTCTCTAGTTTCATTGCAGTTTGGGGAAGTTCTGTTGTTGTGCATAGAAAAGAACATGTAAAGTAAGGCAACTATCTATGATAGGGAGAGCAAAAATTTGAATAAGAAAGGAAATAAAATCATAGGACACCATATGGCTTAACTGTGAACCATAGTTACAGTCATAAAAGGTAAACATGAAAGATTGATTAGCAAGAAAGTGATCCCATTGCTAAATTTAGAAGGTGAAACCCAACTATGTGTGGGAAATCATCAACTCACCTACAGGAAGACGTTAAAAGGTGAGAATCAGTATAAGCTTGCTATTAGAAATGTAGAGATTAAAAACTCTAAACCAACTGAAACTGATTTATGGGGGTATGTTTGGTTGTGAGGGTCAGAAAGCACCTCATTTTTCTTCCCTGCAACAATTTAGTTTTAAGTAGTTTTTAAAAATCTGGTGTTTCCATCACTCATCAGAATTAAAACTTAAAGGGTATGAGCACATCATCCACATTATTTATTGCCTTTTGCAATTATAAATAGAAATAATATCAATATTATGAATAATACCATTGATAGCCGGGTACAATGGCACACTCCTGTAATCCCAGATACTTGGGAGGCAGAGGCTAGGAATCCCTTGAGTCCGCAGGTTCAAAACTACCCTGGGCAACATAGTGAGACCTGGTCTCTAAATAATAATAATAATGCCACTCATAGCAGTGCTATTTCTGTTTTTTCTGTGCCTTTAGAAATGTTTTGTCTGCAAAGACTTGTCTCCACAAGATGTGTGGATTTTTGGTTTCATTTAATGGAAATCTTTGCTGGTTGTGGTATACACAGGTGTCTTTTAAAGGGCAGTATTCACTCCCCCTGTGTATGCATGTTTGTTTTAAATTTATCTTTTTTTTTAACCAATAATACCACAATGAATATCTCTGTGCATGTAACAATTTTAAAAAATAATTCTATTCCAAGCCAGGCACGGTGGCTCATGCCTGTTAAGCTTCAGCCTATGAAGCGGCTGAGGCTAGGGATTGTGGTTCAGGTCCCGCTTGGAGCAACACAGCTAGCGAGACCTAGTCCCAAAATGTAGCTGGGCGTGGTGGTGCACGCCTGTAATCCCAGCTACCTGGGAAGCTGAGGCTGGGGATTGCTTGAGTCCATGGTCCCCCGGGCAACATGAGCCTGCGGTTCCACAGGCAAAAATAGCGAGGAATAGTCTCAAAAAAAAAAAAAATCTATTCCTTCCTTAGGACAATCCCTAAATTTTCAAAATGGCCATTGAGTTCATAAATTTCCTGATTTTTAAAAAATTAATTGATTTTATAAATTTGGGGGTTGTAGTTTTATTCCTCCATATGTGCGCATGTACTCACTGCTGAACCACTGTGGCAGTACCTACCTACTCTCCCCATCCTCTTCTCTTTTCTGCCTGTTCCCATTGATAACTTTTTTCACTAAGTCCAACATTTGTTCTCGCTATGTTTTACTCTCTTTCTCTCTCTATATATATTTTTTTCTGCTTATTTATAGTCCACAGATGAGTGAAACTGTCTGATATCTTTCACTTTCTGACTTACTTCATTGAACAAACTCACCTCAGGATCAATCCATTTTGTCACAAAAGACTCATATTTTTAATAGCTGTGTGGTATTCCACCAAGTCTATTCCACAGTGTCTTTCCCAGTCACCTGTGGATGGGCAGTTAGGTGAGTTCCATGCCTTGGCAATAGTGGACGGTGCTGCTGTGGACAAAAGCAAGTCTTTCGGCGTTAATGTTTTCATGTGCTTTGGGTAAAGCCCTAGCGGAGGTGTTGCTGGGCCATCTGAAGGTTCCGCCTTTATTCCCTTAAGAAATCACCATACCAGTTTCCATACAGACTCGCCACCTTGCATTCCCATCGGTTTCCCCCCATTGAGGGTTTTCCCCCCTTTTTCAATAGTTAAACAAAAATGACTGTCCTGGGGCTGGGCACGGTGGCTCATGCCTGTAAGTTTCAGCCTATGAAGCAGCTGGGCTAGGGATCGCGGCTCGAGTCCCGCCTGGGGCCCGTAGCGAGACCTAGTTCCAAAAAAATAGCTGGGCGTGGTGGTGCGC
>PVHY01031712.1:0-12430 GCA_004024945.1 Uropsilus gracilis | reverse complement strand
TTTTTTTAAGTTGTATTTGAACATAGGGAAAAGCTTTCATCACTTTGCAGTTAGGTAATCTATCTAGTCATAAATGTAGATTTCACAGAAAGGCAAAACAAGAAATGAATAGGAGGAATGGGCATTTTTCTAAATCAGCACACATGAACAATGAGCAATATGTCAATCTCTGTATATCAAAAGAAAATCATTTAATCTATCCAAGGTAAAATGCAGTGAAACTTCCAGTTTAAATATATAACTACCAGACAAATTCCAGGGTGGTTAAATAGCAACTGCTAGCTAGTAAATGGATATATATGTGCTGATTTCCAAGTGTCCAGCAAAGAACTCCAAAAAATGAATGAATGAATCAATAATATAAGGAAAACAGAAAGTCAAAGAAAAGGCATATAAAGTAAGCTAAATTATGAAGTAACTAAGAACCAGTTAGGAGACAATCAGAATATTGTTAAACGCTAGTCAATTTAACATATAGTGATATCAGAATAAAAAACTATAAGATATATATGATATAAGATGACATACATAAGATATAGATGTGTGTGTATGTATATATATATATATATATATATATATATATATATATATGATAAGATTCAGAGTCATTTGCACCACATCTTTAATTTAGAATGAACCTTGGTTACTCTGATGAAATGGGTATGAATCAAAATTTTTGTATGTTTTGATACAGCTCGCTATTCCGTTCACAAAATACACTTAGAAATAAAAATAAACAAGAGAAAATATAGTTTATAATGACAAATTATTCAACTACAACAGGAATATTCTTATGTCAACAAAAAAAATAAAAGGAGATGTTGACTAGTTACACATGGAAGGAAGAAGCATGTTAAGAACAGAGCAGTTTAGATGTTCTAGAAATCCTATGCATGTGTAAAATACATCAACTTTTAGAAGTAGTCAAATAATTTTAATGTAAAATTTGGTATGTTGAACACTTAACAAAGAACATTAAAACTGCCTATTATATTTTTGATTAAAAAGAAAAATAAGGAATTATTCAGCCTGGAAAATGGTACAGCATCAAAAGGAAACTCTTGGCATGATCAGCCAGTGTTATCTATACAAAAAGGTAACCTAGTTGCAGAATCTTTTTTTCCTGATAGTAATGCCAAACATATCCTAGTGGAATATAGATATTATGTATGCAAGTCTGATATAATTAAATTTTATGATAAATATTTCAGTAATCCAGCTAATTCCTCTTGCTCTGATTCCCTTCTTTTATTAATATTGACATCATCACTTGACTTTCCAGAAATTTCCCTAAAGTAAAATAATTAATGACTGCATGGTAAACCAAGTAATTGAATACTTTGTGACAAATTAAAATTTTGATGAATATATTTCCATCTGATCCGTATATGTATTATTATCAGTCCTTCAAATAAAACACTCTGAGACTAAAGAGACCCAACTTTTGAAGTTTAGATAATGATTTATCAATTGAAGTGATGTCTCCAGAGAGATAAGCAATATTTCTACTCCAGGAGATAGTTTTACCACACCATATGCTTCCTCTATCATAAGCAGTCACAGAATTTGAGTTACCATTTTTAAAAGAATCTAGTTACTTTAATCCAGAATACCCGCTACAGTAAGATATTTAGGAAATCTTGATATTAAAATATTAATTTAACAATATTTAAAGCCAGTAAAGGTACATCATAATACTTCCATCATTTAAGAAATCTTCCTATAAATAATAAACTGACGACAGACTTTCCTCATTGACATTCTCATGTCTTTGTTCCTGAATGTATAGATGACTGAATTTAAAAAAGGAGTGAGAACTGCATCAAAAAGAGCAAGGAACTTGTCTAGGTGTGATGTGGGATGAGGCCACGTATAAACAAAGATGCAAGGACCAAAGAATAAAACTACCACCATGACATGAGTTGACAAAGTGGAGACGGCCTTAGATGAGCCACCTGAAGAGCGTTTTTGAACAGTGATCAGAATAAAAATGTAGGAGACAATCAATATGAAGAATGATCCCAGAGATATAAACCCGCTGTTGGCTGTGACCATGAACCCTAGTTGATAGGTGTCTGTGCAGGCAAGTTTGATGAGCCGAGGAAGGTCACAGTAAAAGCTGTCCAAAACATTAGGACCACAGAAGGGTAATTTTACCACAAAAACTAGTTGAATCATAGAGTGGAGAAGACCAATGATCCAGGCAGACACTAAAAAGAAGATGCACATTCGTGGGTTCATGACGGTCAGGTAGTGGAGGGGCTTACATATGGCCACATATCTGTCAAAGGCCATGGCGATGAGCAGCACCATCTCCACACCGCCAATGACATGGATGAAGAATATTTGAGTAATGCAGCCAGTAAAGGAGATGACTTTATGCTTTCTGAAGAGGTCATAAATCATTTTGGGAGAAGTGACAGAAGAAACTCCTAGGTCAATGAAGGAGAGATTGGCCAAAAGAAAGTACATGGGGGAGTGTAAGTGAGGATCATAAGTCACAGTGAGCATAATGAGGGAGTTTCCCAGCATGCTTGCCACATAAAGTGTAGAGGAGAACACAAAAAGGAGAAGTTGGATCTCCCAGGAATCAGTCAGTCCCAAGAACACAAACTCTGTCACCATAGAATAATTCGTTCCATCCATTGATTTACCAGCTGCAGTGTTTCCAGAATAAAGAAAATAAAAAGAAACTAAAATAAGAATATAAACAATCCATATTATAGTGATTATTTAAAAATATTCATATTGTGAAACAATAATTCCTCTGTTTCTTCCCAGGGTCCTAGAATCACTATAAGACATTTATTTATCTTCTAGGGTAAGGGAGTCATGTCCATATGCAATATTCTTATCACCACCGTCTCTAGGACTATTCAGCTATAACAAGAAGATGAAACAAATATGGAAATATAGTTGACTATGAGTCATACACAATGTTGTAAACCATCTTTACCTCAGTAATAAAAAAGAGGAAGAAAACATAGCATATGTTCAGAAAGGGTTGTAATGGAGGTGAAATAGTACAACATAAAAAGAAAAGGACCAGATGGAGATAGTATATCCCAGAAGATACTGGTTTTCTCTTTAAATTGTTCTTGAAACAATTCATTTGAATTATCTCTGTCTTAATTTTACATCATCTGAGGCACATAGTATGCCTCTTACTGTCATTCTGTACCATTAACTACAATCATATTTGCAATTCACGCAAAGCCAGAGTACAAGGTATAGGTGAGAACAAGAGAACATGGTAATAGACTTAGAAGTAGCTGGAGGATATAACAGGAACAAAACAATAGTAGAACAAATATTGATGACAACGGGTATTTGCATTAATCCCCACATACATTTTAAGTGAAAATAGCTATAGGATGGTTTGCAATCAGAAAATGGTCAAGATGTGCAAAGCAGGGAATGAGGCATAGTTTGGGAAAGTCAATATATTAAAGAAACCAATTCACTTTATTTGTCCAGATTCTCCCCAATCTCTGACATTTGTGAACTTAGATTTTAACTACTGGGAACCTAAGTTATTTGTTGATGATAAAGAACATAAGGCCATAGTTTTCATATATCCTATTCCTTAATCCTTTTTGTCTCTTCTCTCTGTTTCAAACCTCCCAGGTATCAGGGATCCAATGCCAAGTCTAAATGTTTCCTAACCTGAATGCAGGGTGACTGAATGAAACTTTTCTGTTATTACCCACTTTTGTAGGGAATACACTGCTAACAGACAAAGGACATGATTTCATTCCATGTGGTCCAAACACTTGTGTTTCAAGGGCTCCAGCTCTCACAGTACTATATGCACTATTAAAATATAAAGATAAAAAAGATGGTGGAAAATAAACAGTGAAGGGCTGACAAAGTAAAGGTTCATGAATACACAAAAAGACCTACAACTGAAAGGAAAGGACAGAAAGGAACAACATTTCTAAGAAAAGTATAAGAGTTACAATCTTCCATGTTTCATGATATAATTAATAGTCATACCCTATACCTCTCTAAGTCAAAGAAGAAAATAAAGATCCATTTCACCACATTTTAAAAGTATTTGAAATACTTAATGATGGAGGTTTAGGTGAAAAATACTATATATTGCTTATATTGCCCTTATTAATAAGTACTCTCATATTTTTCTTATTTATAGCACCTGTTTGGTGAATAATAAGATATTGTCTTCACTTGTAATGAGAATCTAAGGTCCAGAGAAGTTAGTGAGTGATGCAGAAACAGAGTTTTGTTGACATAATGTCGACAAAAAAATCAGGTCTTCTGATTCCAAATCCAAAGCTGTTTGACTACCTCATGCAAGTATGGCTGTTTGCTCATGATACAAAACAACTGTTTTTATCAGGAACTTTAAACATGAATTTCAGACATCAAATTTACCCAAAGTTATATATCAATTATACCTCAATGAAGGTGTGGCAAAAAATAATTCCACTTTATTCAGGAGAATAATCCAGCCTGCTCCTACAAACATTTACAACAGATGTACATTAACTTACCTAAGATTCCATAGTAAAAGACTTAATTAAACACAGTATCTCTACAACCAATGAGAAATGGAGACAGGTGATTGTTGATAGGAATGTAGAAGAAGCAAAATACACCAGTGTTCTTTTGTCAATAAAAGATTCAGCAAAATAAGGGAACAATTTATTCTTGAATAGTTGGAATAATCAAGAAATAAGAAAGATTTCAGCTAAACACAAAAATCTGGAAGTCATCCAAAATTTCAAGTCACAGAAAGGAAAACTTTCTTGAAAGTTAACATAAAAAGAAATAAAAGAATGTTAAAGGAGGGGTTATGCATGGTCAAAAAAAGAGAAATGCCTTCTGTTCACCATCACCATGATTCTACAGTTATTACTGCCATTCTTACATACTCTGCCTTTAAAAGGTACTCTTTCTCATAGAAGAGAAAAGAGAACTTTTAAAGACAGACTAAATGGTACAGGGTAAACTAACAAACAAATGGACAAGAAAAATTTAAAACTGCCAACTGAATATATGTATATATGTATGTATAAATAAAATTTAAAAAGTTCTCTTTCTGGGCTAACAAGAAGAAACAAGGGAGAAAGTAAATGTGAGAAATACCAATTAAAGTTCCTATGCTATAGAATGATCAAAAAGGAAAACTAAGAAAAAGCTCCAGGCCTGGGACTGAGATAACATCGGAGCCATTAGAGAAAACAGCTAAAGTCAAACAGCAAAGAGGAAATCAAGATTATAGGGAGGTAAAAATGGTGATGAAGTACAGAAAGCAAAATCAAAAATAACAACTTCAATAACATATGAAAAGAGGTTGGGGGTAAGAATGGGAAAATAAGGCAATATGCTATCTTAGAAAAATTTTGGAATGCCACAAAAATTTAAAAGATAAATTTTCCAACAAATGTGAGATATTGGTGAAGATAGGTTATATAAATTCAGCCAAAACTAACTGGACAGCATCATAGAAGTAGGCTCTCCAGTCACGAAACAATGAATAATAGAGTATAGCATAATAATTTTTTTCTGTCAGATGATTTGGGGTAGAGGAAGAGAAAGCAGTACAGAAAACTGCAATGGACCAAAATGCTGCTTTATTAATAAATTTTTATTAAGGTTAAAATAAGTCAATTTAAAAAATATTTTTGTGACCCACCCAGGAACATCCATGAAGTTTAAACTCCAGTTTTTAGGACTGAACATTTGTTTGGCACAATAAGTTTAAACTCCAGTTTTTAGGACTGAACATTTGTTTGGCACAATAAGTGCAATGGAGTGCAGAAGAAGAAAGAGATGAAACTGTTTGGTCAATTGCATATGGGGCAATGCAGGAAGTGAGGACAAAGATGAACTGACATAAGGAAAATAGATCTGGATCAGATACCTTAAAAGCAGGGACTGTAAGCCTATGGTACTGTCCTTTCCCCCCATATCTTGTTATTTAAATCTAGATTCCCATTAAAAATCAATTTTGCTTTCTTTCGTGTGCCGTTCGCTAAATAATGATCAAACTCTTCTTTTTGTTAAAAAAATTTGTTCCTGGCCATCTGTTACCTCTCTTATTCTCTCTTAACCTGGGTGCCTAAGAAGATTGTGAGAGTGTGAGAGAATGTAGTCCACCAACCCTTCCATCCCTCTTTACCACCATCACGTACCTATTCTAGCAAAAGATCTTTTGAAAGCATGTCAGAGAGTCAGAGATATGCCACATACTAAATTTTCTCCAGTCCACAAGCGTTGCCCACATCCTTCCATCCAACCCCCCACAAGTAGCTAAATAAACCACAGCCATTTTGAGAAAAGAGACTAATTAGCTGTATTAGAAAATGTAGCCAACTGCTGCATGAGAGTTCTGGGATTCTCAGAGTGAGATCATCAGGTCAAGGGAATAGTCTCAAAGGATTCTGAGAGGAAGAGAAAATAGGGCATATTTTCTTATAAAAAAAACTATGATTTATCATTTTCTTTTACATCTTGTTTATTTCATAGGATGACCCAGAAGGATACCTAATGAAATGAGGAAAAAGATTTTCTAATTTCAAATTTTAAAATTTCTAAACTTTACAATAAAGCAATTGTAAAACTTAGAAATACCCACATAGCTAAATCTTTGTGTGTTCAAAATCAAATAACAACATCAGCAAACATGAATGAATATAAAATACTCAGAAAATGAAGTCAAATGTAGACATCTGATGTACAAATAAAAGAGATATCAGACTGAGTCTAAATAAAAACAGATGAAGAAATGTGTGCTTGAAACTTTCCTCCTGAGGAAACAATAGGATACCAAACAAAATATTGTTAAATACAAAATATTTGCAAAAATAAGATAATTCACAAAAAAACTAATATGAAGACACAATTACACACACTAAAATTATTTAATTCAAAAGAAAACCCAAAGATACAATTTCTTTGATTTTTAAGTATACTAAAGATGAAAACATTAAAATTAAATACATCTTGAGAATATAAATTAGTAACTATATTCTCTTCTACTCTATTCAAATAGAACCAGTACAAGACAAAAATAGATTTAATTTGCAATTGATAAAGGGAGAAAATTTAAGGTCAATGTATTTATAAAAGATACAAAACTCAGTGGCAAAAGGTTTGAAGAATATTCTTTCAACTTATTTGAGGTCCAAGGCTATTTGTTATGTACAAGTGTGCACACATTTTTCTGTTTAAAAAGTATTTATTAAATGATACAGACTGTAAATTTACCTTTTTATTCATAGATTTTTGACTGGTGGAAATGCTGTCCTGATAACCCCCCAAAACTGATAGCTTGTTGAACATTAACCAATTTTATAACTGAGCTGTTTCTTTTAGCTTTACTGAGATATTACTGACACAATAATACAATAATGTATGAGTTTAAACAATAAATGTGTCTATTGGTAAATATATATACATACACTTTAGTTGACACCTTCATTATATCAATAATTACAATTTTTTGTGTGTGTGGTGGTGGTGATGTTAAGATTTAGGATCTACTACATTAACTTTCATATAGCACACTATTTTTAACATTGTCACCAGATTGTACTTTATAGCCCCAGAATTTATTCACCTCTAAGTTTGTATCCTTTGATCAACATCTCCTCTTTCTCCCAACCCCTGGTAGAATTAAAAGGTCAGTATATTTATTGAGTATTCTACTCACTGTTTCTGTTAATTAAGCTTTAGATTTCACATGTAAGGAAGAACTTGCAGTATTTATCTCTCTGCCCAACTTCCCGGCATAATGCCATCATAGTGTTTTCATATGATTGCAAAATGTAAAATTTCCTTCTTTTTTATGGTTGAATATCATTGTATTATTTATATATATGGTAGATTCTTTATCTTTCATCATTGATGGACATTAAGGTTATTTCCATTTCTTCACTATTGTGACGATGCCTTCCTCAGGTATATGCCCAAAAGTCAAATTGTTAAATCATATGCTATTTTTATTTTTCATTACTTGAGAATCTTCCAAATTATATTTCTAGTCACCAGTTGACTCACACAGTACAAGTCTTCCCTATTATTCTCTCTATCTTCACTAAGACTTGTTATCTCTTTTTATAATAATTCTAACAAAGTGGAGTAATATCTGATCTTGGTTTTTACAAACATTTCCCTTGTGATTACTGATGCTGAACATCTTCTCATACAGTGCTGGTTATTTATATGTCTTCTTTGGAAAAATAGTCAAGTTTTTCCCACTTCTTGATTGGTTTAATTATTTGGCTGTATACATTTTTTTATTTACTTTGTATATTAAATTTTACCACATATGTGGCTTGCAAGTACCTTCTCCCATTGTGTTAAGATTTTCATTTTGTTGATCTTTTCTTTTACTGTGCAGAAGCTTTTCAGTATAATGTAGTCAATTTGTTTATTTTTGCTAAGGATGCTTGTAATTTGGTGTCATATCCAAAAACTATTACCAATTTCAATCTCAAAGAGTTTCCCCCTGCTGTTTTCTTACAGTAGTTTACAATTTGTGCTTTTTTAAGTTCCTATTATACTTTCTGTTAATTTTGGCGATTGTAAGGGTTCAATTTCTTTTTCATTGTTGGTTGTTTTGTTTTGTTTTATTTATTTTTTTGTTTATTTTATTTTATTTTGTTAGTATATGACTGTTAGTTTTCACAAACTATTATTGAAGGGACGATGCCTTCCCCATTAAGTATGCTTGGATCATCGTCAAATATTAGTTTACTCTAGATACATGGGTTTATTTCTGGCCTCTTGATTTTGTACTATTGGTTTCTGTGACTATGTTTATGCAATTATCAAGATAAATGATGATAACCTTGTAAAAAAGTTTAAAATCAGAGTGTAATGTGTCTCCTTTGTTCTTTCTCAGGTTTGCTTTATCTACATGATTTTTTAAATTTCTATAAGTTAAATAATAGAATTTTTATAGGGATTGCTTTGAAGATGTACATAATTTGAGTAATATGAACATTTTACCCCAAGATATTTAGGTAATTAAAGTATTAATTATTCTAATCCATGACTATATCTTTCCATTTATTTGTGTCTTCTTCCCATCCTTCCATCAAGACCCTGTAATTTGCAATGTGTAGATCTTTTGCCTCATTACAGTTTTTGTTGTTGTTTTTAATTTGTTACATTTATATATTTTTCTTTCACTGTTAATTTTAGGGCAATATTTGATTTCTCCTCTCAGGTGCAGTCCCTTTAATTCTCCACTACCATAGCACTCATGGTCCATATTCCCCATACCTTATGTTCCCTGCTTTGTCAACTTGCAATTTTTCTTCTTTTACCTGACCTTAATTTCAATTTCTCTGTATTCCATCTATTAGTGAAACCACCTAATATTTATCCTTTACCTTCTGATTTATTTCACTTACCATAATCTCTTGCAGCTCCATTTATGCAATTATAAGGATAAATAATGATAACTGTGTAATGAAGTTTAAAGTCAGAAAGTATGATGTGTCTCCTTTGTTCTTGGTTTCATTAATAGGTATAATATGGAAAAACTGAACTAAAGGTCAGTAAAAAGAAAAGCTTGCAAGTTGAGAGGGGTCAAAGCAGGGAAAGGAAGAGAATAAGGTATGGGGAAGATGGACCATGGGTGCTATGGCGGTGCAAGTGGAATGAATTTATCTTTTTTTTATTTTGAGCACTATTCCATTGTGTATATATAACATTTATTGATCCATTTATCTGTTTAGGGGCATCTGGATTGTTTCCATATTTTAGCTATGGTAAGTATTCCTGCAATGAACATAAGTGTAGAAGTTTCCTTTCTATTTGGTGTTTTTGTGTTCTTTAGGGCGAGTCCTAGGATTGGAATTACTTAGTTATAAGGTAGATCCATTTTTATTTTGAGGGACACAGCTCTCCATAGTGGCAGTCCTAACAGAGTACAAGAGGACTTTCTTTGATTCACCAAACCTTGACAGCATTTGTTGTTTCTAGTTTTGGTTTTTTTTTTTTTTTTCATTATGTGCCATTCTAACAGATGTGAAGTAATATCTCATGTGGTTTTTATTTAAATCTTTCTGATAATAATAAGTGATGTTGAAGATTTTTTCATATGCCTGTTGGTCATTTGCATGTCTTCTTTGGAGAAGTGTCTTTTCACCACTTCTGTTCATTTTTTGATTGGGTCGTTTCTTTGTTTTTGTTGAGTTGTGTAAGTTCTTTGTAGATCATTGCTCTCAGTCCCTCATCAGCTGTGTGGTATGCCGATATTTTCTCCCATTCACGAAGGTGTTACTTTTTTTTTTTGGTTGTTGTCTTTTTTTGCTGTACAGAAATGTTTTATTGTAATGTAGTCCCCGTTGTTTATCTTTTTATTTGTTTTCTTGTTGTTGGAAATGAATCCTCAAAGATTCTGAGGTTTATGCCATGGAATTTTGACTATGTTTTTTCTATACATTTTATGATTCAGTTCTTAAAGTCAAATCATTTATCAACCAAGGGTTGACTTTTGTGTGGTGTGATATGGTAATCTAGTTTTATTCTTTTGCATGTTGTAGTCCAGTTTTCCAAGTACTACTTATTAAAGAAGCTTTCCATCTTCCAGTATAAATTTTTGCTTCTTTTCATAGTTTGGGTGACTATATGTGTGTGTGTGTGTGTGTGTGCGTGCGCGCGCGTGTGTGTGTGTGTGTGTGTGTGTGTGTGATTTTATTCCTGGGCTTTCAGTTCAATCCCATTGGGCCAAAGTGTTCATTTTTGGTTCAGTATCATGCTGTTTTTATAATTTTGACTTCACTGCATAGTTTGAAGTTTAATACCTCTATTCTTCATCTTTTGAGTCAGGAAAGCTTGGCTATTTAAGGGGTTCTGTGATTCCATATGAATTTCAACAATATTTGTTACATTTCTTTGAAGGATGTCATAAGGTTTTTATTGAAATTGAGATTTAATCTGTAAATTCCTTTTGGTAGGATGGTCATTTTGATAATGGTAATGCTTCTAATCCCTGAGTAGGTAAAATCTTTCCTTTTCTTTGTATCTTCTTTTTCTTTTAACAATCTTCAGTAATTTTCCTTGTATAGGCCTTTCATCTCCTTTGTTAGGTCTGTTCCCGGGTATTTAATATTTTTGGTACAACTATAAATGGTTGTCTAAATTTTGTCTTCTGAAACTGTTTGTAAATAGCAAATGGTTTTTGGTGTGTTGATTTTGTAACCTACTACTGTAATAAACTTGTTTATTGGTTTAACTAGTTTTTCCATTGATTGTTAAGTGTTTTCTATATATGTACCATCTACAAATAGTGATAGTTTTATTTCTTTACCAATTTGTATTCCTTTTGTTGCATTCTTTTGCCTAACTGCTTTAACAGCTAGGATTTCCTGTATCATGTTGAAAAGTGCTGGAGAGAGTGAATGTCCTTGTCTTGTTCCAGATCTTAATAGGAAAACATTCAGTTTTTCGTCATTGTGAATTCTTTTGCCTCTTGGACTGAATTTACTCTTAAGTGCTTCATGTTTTTTCTAATGTTACTCTTAAGTGTTTTATTGTTTTCTAATGTAAATGAGATTATGTTTTTCAATTTTTTCTGCTGTTTAACTTTTAGCATATAGAAATTTAAGTGATTTTTCTGTATTGGTTTTGTATCCTACAATTTGAATGTATTTATATATTCTAACAATTTGTCGGTAAAACCTTTGAAATCTTCAACATATATTACATCCATGTAAAAAGAACAGTTTATTGCTTTTCTTTCATTTTGAAAGCCATCTATTTCTTTTCATTACCTAATTGCTTTAACTGATTTCAAATACCATATTGCAATGTTGTGTATGATTCATATATATGTTCATTATTGTTCAGGTACACTCTTACATTCAATTTGATCATAACTTTTATTATGAAAGGGAACTTTATTTTATCAAAAAATATTTATATATTGAGATTATCATGATTTTTATCTTCAATTTATTAGTATAGTGTATCTCGTTACTGGTTTGTGTGGTATGAATGCATTCCATTATACATCTTAAAATATATGTTGAATCAATAATATCTAACTAAACCTTTAATACATAATATATATTCTATCTTAGGGTTCTCTTTCTTTACTGATGGGCACTGAAACAAAGCAAGATGTAAAAATGTAGTCACTTAAACAGTTAAACTTGAAAATAATATTTGAAGTAAAGAATTTTTGATTTTTTTACTTAAGTTAAACTATTTCCTATTAACACAGATTTTTCTAACAAAAACTATAAAACTGCTCACTATTCCTGCAATAAGTAAACAAACACCATTAGGTTTTATAGGTATTCTTACTATATCTACCTGCATGAGTCTATCTCCTTGCAACCTGACAAATTACACCAAAAAAAAAAAATTCAGAATTTGGTATCTGCAACTCAACAATTTCTACACTAGTAAGAGGATAGACTACTTTAGCACTGAATGAATATGTACA
>PVHY01031711.1:0-12426 GCA_004024945.1 Uropsilus gracilis | reverse complement strand
TAGGACTTCCAGAACTATGTTGAAAAGGAGTGGAGAGAGTGGACATCCTTGCCTGGTTCCGGACTTTAATTGGAATGGTTTCTCCTACTTGTTATTAACCCTTTTTTCATTCATATTTCTGCTGATTTAGGCGTTTCAGGCCATAAGGCAGTGTTTTCAGGGAGAGACCTCCTAATTCAATCATACTCCAAAGGGTGCTGTATATATCTTTCTGTGACTTCTCTATACTATGTTGTTTATAGATGAAATCTCTCTTTGTTTTGCACTTCATGGGGTAGAAAAGGATATAAGTCCATATCACCCACCGATCTTAAGTCATGATTTTTCCCACTTGTTATTAACCCTTTTTTCATTCAAATTCCGGTTTAATTATGTGTTTCAGGCCAACAGGTAGTGTTTTTATGGTGAACCACCTGAATCAATCAGACTCCAAAGGGTGCAGTATATATCTTTCTGTTACTTCTCTGTACTTTGTTGATCATAGGCGAAATATATGTTTTGCATGTCATGTAGTAGAAAATGATATATGTCCCTATCACCAACAGTAATTAAGTCATTTTTCTCCCACTTGTTATTAACACTTTTTTTCATGCAATTCCTGCTGGTTTAGGCTTTTCTTGCCAAAGCGCAGTGTTTTCAGAGAGAAACTTCCTGAATTCATTCATACTCCGAAGGGTGCGGTATATATCTTTCTGTGATTCTCCATACTATGATGTTTATAGATGAAATCTCTCTATGACTTATACTTCATGTGGTAGAAAGGAATAAGTCCTTATCACCCACAGGTCTTAAGTCATGACATATCCCACTTGATATTAACACTTTTTTTATTCAAATTTTGCTGATTTTGGCCTTTGGCCAACAGTAGAGTTTTCAGCAAGAAACCTCCTAAATTCAATCAGACTTCAAAGGGTGCCGTACATATCTTTCTGTGACTTCTCTGTATATTGATGAACATAGATGAAATCTATGTTTTACACTTCATAGGTTAGAAAAGTATATAAGTCCATATCAATAACAGATCATACGTCAAGTTTTCTCCCACTTTTATTGAACAGCCTTTGATTTATATCCCTGCTGATTTAGGCCTTTCAGGCCAACAGGCAGTGTTTTCCGCGAGAACCATTATGAATTCAATCAGACTCCAAAGGGTGCAGTATGTATCTATCTGTGACTTCTCTGTACTTTGATGATCATAGATGAAATCTCTCATGTTTTGCACTACATGGGGTAGAAAAGGTATAATCCATATCACCCACAGTACTTAAGATATGATTTCTCCCATTTGTTATTAACCCTTTTTTCAATCAAATTCCTGCTGATTTAAATCTTTGAGGCCAACAGGCAGTGTTTTCAGGAAGAACCCTGCTGAATTCAGTCACACTCCAAGGATGCTCTATATATCTTTCTGTTACTTCTCTTTAATTTGTTGATCATAGATGAAATCTCTCTACCTTTTTCATTTCATGGTGTAGAGTAGTATATATGTCCCTATCAACACAGCTCTTAAGTCATGATTTCTACCACTTGTTATTAACCCTTTTTCATTTAAATTCCTGCTGATTTTGTCCTTTCAGGCCAACAGGCAGTGTTTTCAGTGAGAAACCTCCTGAATTCAATCAGACTCCAAAGGGTGCAGTATATACCTTTCTGTGAGTTCTCTGTAATTTGGTGATCATAGATGAAATCTATGTTTTACACTCATGGGGTAGAAAATTATCTAAGTTCATATCACCCGCGGATCTTAAGTCATGATTTCTCCCACTTATTAGTAACTCTTTTTTCATTCAAATTCCTGCAGATTTTGGCCATTCAGTCCAATAGGCAATGTTTTCAGCAAGAAATCTCCTGAATTCAATCATACTCCAAAGGGTGCAGTATATATCTGTGACTTCTCTGTACTTTGATGTTTATACATGAAATCTCTCTATGTTTTACACATCATGGGGTAGAAAAGGATATAAGTCCATATCACCCACAGTTGTTAAGTCACAATTTCTCCCACAGGTTATTAACCCATTTTTTCATTCATATTCCTGCTGATTTAGGCCTTTCAGGCTAACAGGATGTGTTAACAGAGAGAAACCTCCTGAATTCAATCAGACTCTAAAAGGTGCAGTGTATATCTTTATGTGACTTCTCTGTACATTGATGATCATAGATTAAATCTCTCTGTGTTTTTAACTTCATGGGGTAGAAAATAATATATGTCCATATCACCCACAGATCTTCAGTCATGATTTCTTGTCCTTGTTATGAACCCTTTTTTCATTCAAATTCCTGCTGATTTAGGCCTTGAGGTCTACAGTCAGTGTTTACAGTGAGAAACCTCCTGATTCAATCAGACTCTAAAGGGTGCAATATATATTTTTAAGTGACTTCTCTGTACTTTGATGATCATAGTTGAAATCTATGTTTTCCACTATATGTGGTAGAAAATGATATAAGTCTATATCACACACAGATCTTAGTCATGATTTCTCCCACCTGTTATTAACCATTTTTTCATTCAAATTCCTGCTGATTTAGGCCTTTTAGGGCAACTGGCAGTGTTTTCAGTGAGAAACCTCCTGAATTCAATCAACTCCAAAGTGTTTAGTATATATCTTTCGGTGACTTTTCTGTACTTTAATGACAATTGATGAAATCTATGTTTGCACTTCATGGAGTAGAAAAGGATATAAGTCCATATTACCTATAGATCTTAAGTCATGATTTCTCCCACTTGTTATTAACATCTATTTAATTCAAATTCCTGCTGATTTAGGCCTTTCAGGCCAATAGGATATGTTAACAGAGAGAAACGTCCTGAATTCAATCAGATTCTAAAGGATTCAGTATATATCTTTCTGTCACTTCTCTGTACTTTGATGAACATAGATGAAATCTATGTTTTGCACTTCATGGAGTAGAAAAGGATATCGGCCCATATCACTCACAGATCATAAGTCATGATTTCTCCCATTTGTTATTAAGTCTTTTTTCATTCAAATTCTTTCTGATTTAGGCCCTTCAGGCTATAAGGCAGATTTTCAGGGAGAAACCTGCTGAATGCAATCAGACTCCAAAGGGTGCAATATATATTTTCTGTGACTTCTCTGTATGTTGATGATCTAGATGAAATCTATTTTTTACACTATCATGTAGAAAAAGATATAAGTCCATATAACCCACAGATCTTCAATCATGATTTCTTGCTCTTGTTATTAAGCATTTTTTCATTAAATTCCGGCTGATTTAGGCCTTTTAGGCCAACTGGCACTGTTTTCACCAAGAAACCTCTTGAATTAAATCAGACTTAAAGGGTAAATTATATATCTTTCTGAGACTTCTCTGTACTTTGATGTTTACAAATGCAATCTATGTTTCACAATTCAAGGGGTAGAAAAAATATAAGTCCATGTCACCCATAGATCTTCAGTCATGATTTCTTGCCCTTGTTATGAACCCTGTTTTCATCCAAATTCCTGCTGATTTAGGCCTTTCAGGTCAACAGGCAGAATTTTCAGCACGAAAACTCCTGAATTCAATCAGACTCTAAAAGGTGCCCTATATATCTTTCTGTGACTTCTCTGTACTTTGATGATCATAGATGAAATCTCTCTATGTTTTAAACTTCATGGGGTAGAAAAGGATATAATCCATATCACCCACAGATCTTCAGTCATGATTACTTGTCCTTGTTTTTAAACCTTTTTTCATTCAAATTCCTGCTGATTTAGGCCTTTCAGGCCAACAGGCAGAATATTCAGCAAGAAAACTCCTGAATTCAATCAGACTCCAAAGGATGAAGTATATCTTTCTGTGAGTTAACTGTACTTTGATGATCTAGAAGATATCTATGTTTTACACTTCATTGGGTAGAAAATGACCTAAGTCCATTTGCCATTTTATTAGCCCTTTTTTCATTCAAATTCCTGCTGATTTAACCCCTCAAGCCAAAAGTCACAGTTTTAGGGAGAAAACCTGAATTCAATCAGACTCTAAAGGGTACATTGTATTTCATTCTGTGACTTCTGTATACTTTGATGATCATATATTAAATCTATTTTTGCACTTCATGTGTTAGAAAAGGATATAAGTCCATATCACCCACAGATCTTAAGTCCTGATTTCTCCGACTTGTTATTATCCCTTTCTTTATTCAATTTCATGCTGATTTAGACCTTTCAGGCCAACAGGCAGTAATTTCAGCCAGAAACCTCCTGAATTCAATTAGACTCCAAAGGGTGCAGTATATATCCTTCTGTGAGTTCTCTGTGTTTTCGTGATCATAGATGAAATCTATGTTTTACACTTCATGGAGTAGAAAATGATCTAATTTCATATAGCCCACAGAACTGAAGTCATGATTTCTCCCACTTGTTATTAACCCTTTTTTGATTCAAATTCTTGCTGATTTAGGCCTTTGAGGCCAAAAGGCAGTGTTTTCAGCGAGACCTTCTGAATTCATTCAAAATCCAAAGGGTGCAGTATATATCTTTCTGTGACTTATCTGTACTTTGATGATCATAGATTAAATATGTTTTACACATCATGGGGTAGAAAGGAATATAAGTCCATATCACTAAGAGATATTATTCATTATTTCACCCACTATAGTAACCATTTTTTCATTTAAATTCCTGCTGATTTTGGCCTTCAGTCCAACACGCAGTGTTTTCAGCGAGAACATCCTGAATTCAATCAGACACCAAAGGGTGCAGTATATATCTTTCTGTGACTTCTCTGTACTTTGATGATCATAGATGAAATCTACGTTTTCCACTTCATGGAGTAGAAAAAGATATATGTCCATATCACCCACAGATCTTAAATAAGGATTTCTCCCTCTTGTTATTAACCCTTTTTTCTTTAAAATTCCTGCTGATTTAGGCCTTTCAGTCCAACAGGCAGTTTTTTGAGTAGGGAAACTCCTGAATTCAACCATACTCCAAAAGGTGCAGTATATATCTTTCTGTGACTTCTCTGTACTATGATGATCATAGATGAAATTTATTATATTTTGCACATCATGGAGTAGAAACGCATATAAGTCCATATCACCCTCAGATGTTAAGTCATGAATTCTCCCACGTGTTATTAACACTTTTTTCATTCAAATTCCTGCTGATTTATGCCTTTCAGGCCAACAGGCAATGTGTTCAACATAAAGCTCCTGAATTCAATCAGACTCCCAAGAGTGCAGGTTATATTTTTATGTGATTTCTCAGTATTTGATGACCTAGATTAAATCTCAATGTTTTTCACTTCATGGGGTAAGTCATGATTTCTCGCACTTGTTATTTACCATTATTTTATTCATATTCCTGCTGATTTAGGCCATTGAGGCCATAAGGGAGTGTTTTCAGGGAGAAACCTTCTGAATTCAATCAGAATCCAAAGGTTGCAGTATATATCTTTATGTGACTTCTCTGTACTTTGAGATCATAGATGAAATCTCTCTCTGTTTTAAACTTCATAGGGTACAAAAGAATGTAAGTCCATATTACCCAAAGATATTCAGCCTTGATTTCCTGCCACTGTTATTAACCATTTTTTCATTCAAATTCATGCTGATTTAGGCCACTCATGTCTACAGGCAGTGATTTCAGCTAGAAACATTCTGAATTCAATCAGACACCAAAGGGTGCAGTATATATCTTTCTGTGACTTCTCTATATTTTGATTATCATAGATGAAATCTCTCTATGTTTTGCACTTCATGGGGTAGAAAAGGATATAAGTCCATAATACCCACAGATCTTAAGTCATGATTTCTTCCACTTGTTACTAACATTTTTTTCATTGAAAATCTTGCTGACTTTGGCCTTTAAGACCAATAGGCAGTGTTTTCAGAAAGAAACCTCCTAAATTCAATCGGACTCCAAAGGGTGCAGTTTATATCTTTCTGTGACTTCTCTATATGTTGATGATAATAGATGAAATCTATGTTTTGCACTTCATGGAGTAGAAAAGGATATAAGTCCATTTCACCCATAGATCTTAAGTCATGATTATTCCCACTTGTTATTAACACTTTTTTCATTCAAATTCCTGCTGATTTCGGCCATTCAGGCCTTAAGGCAGATTTTCAGGCAATACCTCCTGAATTCAATCAGACTACAAAGGGTGCAGTATATACCTCTCTGTGACTTCTCTTTATTTTGTTGATCATAGATGAAATCTCTCTATATTTTACACTTCATGTGGTTGAAAATGTTTCATTCAAATTCCTGCTGATTTAGGCCTTTCAGGCTATCAGGCAGTGTTTTCAGCGAGAACCTCCTGAGATCAATAGGACTCTAAAGGGTGCATTATATATCTCTGTGACTTCTCTGTACTTTGATGATCATAGATGCAATCCATGTTTTACACTATATGGGATAGAAAAGGATATAGGTCCTTATCACCCACAGATCTTAAGTCATGATTTTTCCCGCTTGTTAAAAAGCATTTTTTTCATTCAAAATCTTGCTTTTTTTGGGTTTGGCCAAAAGGCAGTGTTTTCAGGGAGAAACCTCCTGAATTCAATCAGACTACAAAGGGTGCCGTATATATCTTTCTGTGACTTCTCTGTACTTGATGATCATAGATGAAGTCTGTTTGGCACTTCATGGAGTAGAAAATGATATAAGTCCATATCACCCAAAGATCTTAAGTCATGATTTCTCCCACTTGTTATTAACCATTTATTCATTCAAATTCCTGATGATTTAGGCCTTTGAGGCCAAAGAGCTGTGATTACAGGGAGAAACCTTCTGAATTCAATCAGACTCCAAAGGGTGCAGTATGTATCTTTCTGTGACTTTTCTGTTCTTTGATGATCTGGATGATATCTATGTTTTACACTTCATAGGGTGAAAAGGATATAAGTCCATATGACCCACAGAACTTAAGTCATGTATTCTCCCACTTGTTATTAACACTTTTTCATTCAAATTCCTGCTGATTTTGGCTTTTCAGGCCAACAGGATGTTTTTTTCAGTGAGAAACCTCCTGATTTTAGTCAGATACCAAAGGGTGCAATGTATATCCTCTGTGACTTATCTGTAATTTAATGTTTATAGATCAATCTCCTTATTTTTTATCACTTATGGTGTAGAAAAGCATGTAAGTCCATATCACACACAATTTTCAGTCATGATTTCTAGCCCTTGTTATTAACCTTTTTTTCATTCAAATTCCTGCTGATTTAGGCCTTTCAGGCCAACAGACAGTATTTTCACCGAGAAACCTCCTGAATTCAATCAGATTCGAAATGGTGCAGTGTATTATCTTCTGTTAGTTCTCTGTAGTTTGGTGGTCATAGATGAAAACTATGTTTTACACTTCATGGGGTAGAAAATGATACAAGTCATACCACCCACAGATTTTAAGTCATGATTTCTCCCACATATTATTAATATTTTTCTTTCAAATTCCCGCTGGTTTAGGCTTTTGAGGCTAATAGGCAGTATTTCAGCAAGAAACCTTCTGAATTCTTTCAGACTCCAAAAGTGAATTGTATACGTTTATGTGACTTCTCATTACTTTGATGATCATAGTGAAATCTCTCTATGATTTAAAATTCATGGGGTAGAAAATGATCTATGTCCATATCACCCACAGATCTTAGGTCATGATTTCTTGCCCTATTTTTAACCCTTTATTATTCAAATTCCTGCTGATTTAGGCCTTTCAGGCCAATAGGCAGTGTTCTCAAAAGAAACTTCCTAAATTCAATCAGACTCCAAAGGGTGCAGTATATATCATTAAGTGACTTCTGTGTATTTGATGATCATAGATGAAATCTCTCTATGTTTCCCTGTTCATGGGGTAGATAAGGATGTAAATCCATATAACCCACAGATGTTATGTCATGATTTATCGCACTTGTTATTAATCTTTTTTTTCATTCAAATTCCTGCTGATTTAGTCCTTTAAGGCCAATAGGCAGTGTTTTCATTGAGAAACCTCCTGAATTGAATCAGACTCCAAAGAGTGTAGTAATATCTTTCTGTGCCTTCTCTGTACTTTTATGGTCAGAGATGAAATCTAGTTTTGTACTTCATGTAGTAGAAAGTATATAAGTCCATATCACCCACAGATCTTAACTCATGATTTCTTGCCCTTGTTATTGAAGATTTTTTCATTCAAATTCCTGCTGATTTAAGCCTTTCAGGCCAACAGGCAGTGTTTTCAGCAAGAAACCTCCTGTATTCAATCATACTCCAAAGGGTGCAGTATATATCTTTCTGTGACTTCTCTGTTCTTTGTTGATCATAGATGAAATCTATGTTTTGCTCTTCATGGAGTAGAAAAGGATATAAATCCACATCACCCAAAGATCTTAAGTCATGATTTCTCCCCTTGTTATTAACCCTTTTTTCTTTCAAATTCCTGTGGATTTTGGGCTTTCAGTCCAACAGGCAGTGTTTTCAGCGAGAAACCTCCTGATATCAATAAGACTCCAAGGGGTGCAGTATATATCTTTCTGTGCCTTCTCTGTACTTTGATGATTATAGATGAAATCTATGATTTGCACTTCATTTGGTAGAAAAGGATGTAAGTCTATATAACCCACAGCTCTTCAGTCATGATTTCTTGCCTTGTTATTAATCATTTTTTCATTCCAATTCTTGCTTATTTAAGCCTTTCAGGCCAACAGGCAGTGTTTTCAGCGAGAAACCTCCTGAATTCAATCAGACTCTAAAGGGTACATTATATATCTTTCCGTGACTTCTCTGTACATTGATGATCATAGATGAAATCTATGTTTTGCACTTCATGGGGTAGAAAAGGATATAGTCCATATAACCCACAGATCTTATGTCATGATTTCTCCACTTGTTTTTAACCCTTTTTTAATTTAAATTCCTACTAATTTTGGCCTTTCACACCAATTGGCAGTGTTTTCAACAAGAAACCTCCTGAATTCAATCAGACTCCAAATGATGCAGTATATCTTTATGTTATTTCTTAGTATTTGATGATCTAGATGAAATCTCTCTATTTTTTCACTTCATGGGCAGAAAGGATATAAGCCCATATAACCCATAGATCTAAGTCATCCTTTCTCCCACTTGTTATTAACCCTTTTTTCATTCAAAATCCTGCTTAGATATGCCTCTCAGGCCAACAGGCAGTTTTTTCAGGGTGTAACCTCTTGAAATCATTCAGACTCCAAAGGGTACAGTATATATCTTTCTGTGACTTCTATGTACTTTTTTGATCATAAATGAAATCTATGTTTTGCACTTCATGCTGAAGAAAAGGTTATAAGTTCTTATCACCCACAGTACTTAAGTCATGATTTCACCCTCTTGTTATTAACAGTCTTTTCATTCAAATTCTTGCTGATCTAGGCCTTTCAGGCCGACAGGCAGTGTTTTCAGTGAGAAACCTCCTGAATTCAATCAGACTCCAAAGTGATCTGTATATAACTTTCTGTGACTTCTCTGTACTTTGATGATTATAGATGAAATTTATGTTTTGTACTTCATGGGGTAGAAAATGATCTAAGTTCATATCATCCAAGATCTTAAGTCAAGATTTCTCCCACTTGTTATTAACCATTCTTTCATTCAAATTCCTGCTGATTTAGGCCTTTCAGGCCATAGGGCAGATTACAGGGAGAAATCTCCTGAATTCAATCAGACTACAAAGGGTGCAGCATATACCTTTCTGTGACTTCTCTTTAATTTAATGATCATAGATGAAATCTCTCTATGTTTTACACTTCATGGGGTAGAAAAGGATGTCGGTCCATATCACCCACAGATCTCCAGTCATAATTCTTGCCGTTGTGATTAACCGTTTTTTCATTCAAATGTCTGCTGAAATAGGCCTTTCAGGCCAACTGCCAGTGTTTTCAGAGAGAAACCTCCTGAATTCAATCAGACTCCAAAGGATGCAGTATATATCTTTCTGTGACTGTCTCTGTACTTTAATGGTTGTAGATGAAATCTATCTATGTTTTGCACTTCGTGGGGTAGAAAAGGATAGAAGTCCATATCCCCCAAAGGTCTTCAGTCATGATTTCTTGCCATTGTTATAAACACCTTTTTAATCATATTGCTGCTGATTTAGGCCTTTATGGCCAACAGCAGTGTTTTCAGCGAGAGACCCACTGAATTAAATCAGACTCGAAAGGGTGTAATATATATCTTTCTGTGAGTTCTCTGTATTTTGGTGATCATAGATGAAATCTATGTTTTATACTTCATGGGGTAGAAAATGATATAAGTTCAAATACCCAACAGATTTTAAGTGATGATTTGTCCCACTTGTTATTAACCAATTTATTTCATTCAAATACCTGCAGATTTAGGCCTTTCAGGCCAATAGGTGGTGTTTATATCAAGAAACCTTCTGAATTCAATCAGATTCCAAAGGGTGCAGAATATGTCTTTCTGTGACTTCTCTTTATTTCATGGTCATTGATTAAATATCTCTATGTTTTACACTTCATAGGGTAGTGAAGAATATAAGCCTGTATCACCCACAGTTCTTAAGTCATGATTTCTCCCACTTGTTATTAACCCTTTTTTAATTCATATTGTTGCTGAATTTGCCTTTCAGGCGAATGCAGTGTTTTCAGTGAAAAACCTCCTGAATCCAATCAGACACCAAAGGGTGCAGTATATATCTTTCTGTGACTTCTCTGTATTTGATGAATATAGATGAAATCTCTCTATGTTTTACACATCATGGGGTAGATAAGGATATAAGTCCATGTAACCCACAGATGTTAAATTATGATTAATCCCACTTGTTATTAACCATTTTTGAATTCAAATCCCTGCTGATTTAGACCTTTCAGGCCAAAGGCAATATTTTCAATGAGAAACCTCATGAATTCAATCAGACTCCAAAAGTTGCAGTATATATCTTTATGTGACTTCACTGTACTTTGATATTTATAGATGAAATGTCTCTATGTTTTACACTTCATGGGTTAGAAAAGGATATAAGTCCATATTACCCACGGATCCTAAGTCATGATTTCCTCCACTATTTACTAAATATTTTTTCATTCAAATTCCTGCTGATTTAAGCCTTTGAGGCCAACAGGCAGTATTTTCAGGAACAAACCTTCAATTCAATCAGACTCCAAAGGGTGCAGAATATATCTTGCTGTACTTCTCAGTACTTTGATGATTATAGTTGAAATCTCTCTATGTTTTGCATTTCATGGGGTAAGAAAAGGATATAAGTCCATATCACACACATATCTTTAGTCATAATTTGTCCCACTTGTTATTAACCTTTTGTTCATTCGAAATCTTGCTGATTTTGGCCTTTGAGGCCAACAGCCATTGTTTTCAGTGAGAAACCTCCTGAATTCAATCGGATTCCAAATGGTGCAGTATATATCTTTCTGTGACTTCTCTGTACGTTGATGATAGATGTAATTTATATTTTGCACTTCATAAAATAGAACAGGATATAAGTCCATATCACCCATAGTACTTAAGTCATGATTTTTCCTTTTGTTATTAACCCTTTTTTCATTCAAATTCCTGCTGATTTTGTCCTTTTTTGCCATAAAGCAGTGTTTTCAGGGAAAACCTCATGAATTCAATCAGACTCCAAAGGGTGCAGCATATATCTATCTTTGACTTCTCTGTACTTTGATGATGATAGATGTAATTAATGTTTTGCAATTCATGGGGTAGAAATGGATATAAGACCATATCACCCACAGATCTTAAGTCATGATTTCTCTACTTGTTATTAACCCTTTTTTCATTCAAGTTCCTGCTGATTTTGGCCATCAGGCCAACAGGCAGTGTTTTCAGCGAGAAAACTCCTGTATTAAATCAGACTCCAAAAGGTGCGTTATACATGTTTATGTGATTTCTCAGCATTTGATGATCATAGATGAAATCTCTCTATGTATTACACTTCATGGCGTAGAAAGGATATAAGTCCATATCACGCACATATCTCACTCACGATTTCTCCCACTGGTTATTAACCATTTTTTGATTCAAATTCCTGCTGATTTTGGCCTTTCAGTCATACAGGCAGTGTTTTCAGCGAGAAACATTCTGAATTCAATCAGACTTCAAAAGGTGCAGTATATATCCTTCTGTGACTTCTCTGTAATTTGGTGTTTATAGATGGAATCTCTCTATGTTTTACACTTCATGTGGTCGAAAAAGATGTATGTCCGTATCACCCACAGATCTTCAGTCATGATTTCTTACCATTGATATTAACCCTTTTTTCATTCAAATTTCTGCTGATTTAGGCCTTTCATTCCAACAGGCAGTGTTTTCAGCAAGAAACCTCCTGAATTCAATCAAACTTAAAGGGAACTTTATATATCTTTTTGAAACTTCTCTGTACTTTGATGATCATAGATGAAATCTATTTTTTGTACTTGATGGCTTAGAAAAGGATGTAAGTCCATTTCACAGAATGATCTTAAGTCATGATATCTCCCACTTGTTATTAACC
>PVHY01031710.1:0-12431 GCA_004024945.1 Uropsilus gracilis | reverse complement strand
ATGGAATTACCATTTGACCCAGCAATTGCTCTCTTGGGAATCTACCCAAAAGAGACCTATATGTGGGTACAAAGGGACACCTGCGCTCGGATGTTTACTGCAGCACAATTTATAATTGCAAGGACATGGAAGCAACCTAAATGCCCCAAAACAGATGACTGGATGAAAAAAATGTGGTACATATACACAATGGAATATTTCTCATCAATTAAAAATGACAAATTCTAGCAGAAACGAGCCAGATAGAAAGGGACAGAAACCAAATGGTTTCACTAATATATGGTCAACCAAATGAAACTGCACAAGGGGAGAATGGGGACCAGCTGGATCGGGTGGGAAGGGGAGGTGGTGGGTGACCCCCAGGGACTGAAATGATGTGAAATATATATAAATAAATAAATTTTTAAAAAAGTTACTGCATTGCATGTAATAAATGACCTGAAAGGATAGTTTGTCTTGATTCAATTAAAACTGATTGAGAAGCTTTAGAGAAGAGCAGCAGCAAACAACATTTATTTAATGGTTAAGTCCTTAACAGCATCTGTTATTTGCTTTTATTCCCTCCATAACTATAAAAATTTAAAATAGTAAATATAAAAAATGGGCACCCTGATAATGTATTATTATCACAATATCATGCATTCTATTGAACATAGTCAAACAAGACAATTATAGTAAAATTAGTATGTTAGTATGTTTCCAAAGATATATTTGAGTTTTGCCTCACATTAGATCAATGATTGCACAAGCATGAAATAAAACAAAAGTATATCCCACTACTCTTCTTAATAACAAATTCACAGAAGTTTAAAATATGCAGTGAGAAGACAAGAAAAAAGTTGTTATAAATTTGGCATGAACAACTATCAAGTAGCTAAAACAACAAATGAAAATTCCAACCCATTAGTTTTTGGTGTACACAAAATTTACATTAATATTTGCACTTGTTTCTGTTTAAATTTTTAAACTTTTTAAAAACACATACAAAAATATTTTTGGTCAAGCTACTGTGGTTTCCCTAGAAGTTTTCTGTGGAATGCATTGGAAAATCCACCTCTGTAGAACCCAGTTACAAATTTACAAAATCATTTTTAATCTAAATGTTTGACCAACACCCCCCAAGTTTCTAATGAACTACACCTATAAATCTAGTTGTAATTATGCAATAAAATTGATACTTTGGTCTGTTATCAGTCTTCCCAGCAAACATTAGTCCCAGATCATCCTCATACCTACAATGTTGAATTACTCCCTTGCTAGATTTCATCCCTACCATTGTTGATCCTTATCTTTCCTTATCATGAAAGTCATTTCAGTCTCAAGAGTAACTTTTCTGAAAGCCTCACAGATTGCCTCAGGCTAAATCTTTTATTTTGGTACATGTTGAGTCCCCAACTGAAATTAATAGGAAAACGTGCAGCTGCATTTCTGGGTGAACCACCTTCTTTGCTCCCCACAGACTAACCCCGTTGTCTTTGAAGCACTATGAGCATTGTTGTGGCTGCTTCAGAGCAAAATACTTGCTCTGTTTTGCTGACTGTTGCTGGCTCATTTCACTCCAGGGTTGATTTTTCTTGTACTGGAGCCACAGATCAATTTCAGCAGCAAGAGTGTTTGTAACATACATAAATAAGTTGGATGAAGTCATTGAAGCAAAAGTTCTGAATCTGCAAATGAAACTGGAATTGGAAGCAGAAAAAATAATGAAGGGCAATGAAACCTGATTCAAGGAGAAGAGGATTTGAGTAAGAGTGCCAAGAGGCACTCAATCAACTACAATGAAGATAAATCTTAAATAATTTAGGAGCAAAGAACCAACCTGGAAACTATCTGTTAACAGAATAATGAATCAGCAGTCCAATCAGTATGTGGTTTGAAAGTTTTTATAGATGATCGCAAAAGCTATAAACTCAAATAAAATCTAACAACAAATTACTGGAAATACAATAATTGTTTATACTTTGAAAGAAATAGAATGTCTATCAAAACTGAAAAAAATTAAAATACAGATCTTTGATTATATCATTCTAGAAATACTGCTAGCTGGTTAAATTGTTAACAAGTTGCATTGAGTTAGAAGTCCTACAAGTATGTAAACTGTAACTTATTTGGGGATAAATCTTGTAGGAAATTCATTTTGTTTTACTGCAAATGTACCACATACTTTTGATATAAACTGTTCATAAAACCTTCCACTAAGACTCTATTTTTTAAAAATATATAACTTTATTATTCATGTTAAAAACTGAATTAGATATATGAAACTGCATGGAACTTCCAGACTGTAGGTTACAATGTTTGAAAATCCAAAATATATTGGATTTTCATTGATAGAAGATTACGTATTGCAAAGAACAGATTATTGAACAAGCTAAGAAATCAGCAAGGGCACAGGTGAATTAAACAACATTATCAACCAACTTGTTCTAATTTACAGAATACCCCACCCAACAATAGCAGAATATACAATATTTTCTTTTTCTTAATTTTAAACTATACAGTTTATTTCAGGCTTAGAACATGTCAATAAAAGAAAATTAGGATACAATAAGATATCAGTATGCAAATTAGGATACAACAAGATATCAATATGACAAATATTATAAGTTTTAAAACTTTAAGACAACATGAAACCTGGATACAATTATAGAAGTAACAAATGGGGATTTTTCCAATATCCTAGTTAAGAGATTTTTTTTTAATAATTTTTGAAATGCTTTTGTGGGAAGAAAGCAAGTTACATAGATAGGTATCTATATTACAATACCATAATTATGAAATTATAACCATCCAAAATAATATATTATTTACTGATGTGTTATTTAAGAGTTTCAAATACCACTGGAATGGCAAACACCAAACCTAGTGTACTAATTATTATTTCTGGGAGGAATGTATAATGGGGAATAGGATAGAAGAGATATCCACAGAGAATGTTAACTATCTCTGTGATGGTTGCTCTTTTTTTTATTTAATTTTTTTAATTTGAATATATATGTGTATTTATATTTATATTATATTATTGCATTATTGTGTACCCTGGGGTTTTCCCATTTTTCTAACACCTGCTAACCATCCTGATCTTTTGTGTTCTTCCCTCCCCCACCTTCTTCCCCCTTCTCCTCTCTCGCTCCATTGTTCAGTCCCATTGGTTGTTTTTAATTTTTTTCTTTTTCATTTGCTTGTTTTTCCCTATATCCATAATATAAGTGAGACCATCCTGTATTTCTCTTTTTCTTTTTGACTTATTTCTGCTAATATGAGTCTTTCTAGTTCCATCCATGTTGCTGCGAATGACATTGTTTTTCCTCCTTGATTGATGCGTAGTATTCCATCGTGTGTATGTACCATATATTTTTTTTTAGTCAATCGTCTGTTTTGGGGCATTTGGTTTGTTTCCAAATCTTGGCAATGGTAAACAGAGTTGCAGTAAACATGCATGTACAGGTGTCCTTTTGAATTAATGTTTTCATGTAGATTCCCAAGAGTGGCATTGCTGGGTCAAATGGTAAGTCTGCTTTCAATTGTTTGAGGGTTTTCCACACAGTCTTCCATAGTGGCTGGACCAGTTTGCACTCCCACCAGCAGTGTAAGAGAGTTCCTTTTTCTCCACATTCACACCAACACTTGTTGTTTGTTTTATTTATATGGACTATTCTTACTGGTGTAAGATGGTATCTCAGTGTGGTTTTAATTTGAATTTTCATGATTATTAGTGATGTGGAACATTTTTTCATATGCCTGTTAACCATTTGTATCTCCTCTTTGGTGACGTGTAAAAGACTCTACTTTAATGAAGTTGTACTTGCCTCATCATATCATTGAGCTGCCATATATTTAGCATTTAAAAATATTCAGAAATTATATAATATTGTAATAACAGAACTAATGATTATTATTTGCTAATATGGATGCTGCACCTTATTCATATCTGGGATAGTTCTTTACAAAAATATCCTTTGAGTTTTGAGTTAGGAAAATGGAAAAATTTGCATTTCAATTTCAGATGGGGGGTGAGGAACTAAGAAATTAAGTATCCAGTCTAAGGTCATGCACATTAAGAAACAAAATCTGTATTTCAGGCCTGGTAGTCCACCTTCATAATCTGTATTAATTGCTGTGTAATTATTTAAAAATTATAGGGAGACAAAGCATTAGAATAGCTTTTAACAAGGAAGAAACTATGGTAGAGAGTAATTAAATAACATTCCTAATGTTACATGTCTGTTGAAGGGCTTTGATTTATGTTCCTGACAGTACAACATTTTAAACTTCATGTCCTTTTGATGTGGTCATGTATCTTATACCATCTGAAAACTCTTAGATTTTTCATCTTGTGTATAAAATGGGACAAAGGTGACAAACCCAAGATTCTAGATTGTATAATGCCAGGATAAATATTTTATGTTTAAAAATAGCCTCATTTTATTAAAATCCTCATTTAAAAAATCCTCCTTTTATTAAAGATACCTTCGCAATATGGGCAATTAATGAGCTACCCCCATATTATTACACTGTAACTTTTTATGATTAAAATAATTTACCATTTAGAAAATCTTTTCACTTTTGAACTCAATGTCAAAATTTAATAGATACTGTTAGGTATCAATTTATAGAAACAATAATAGCATGCTACTGCTTAAAAGTGCCACTTAAGTAATATCAGTATATATAATATAGTGTGTTTATTTTTTGTTAGCTCAAAGAACTTCCCAAACTCCACTGGATTTTGTATTTTTATACCTTGTCGTAATAAACATTGATGAGTCGATCTCAATGAAAACCTTTACTCATAAGTAGATTTATCAGATTTTTCTTATAGTAACATAGATGTCACATTATCGCAAGTGATAATGTGACACTTTAATCCATCATCACACTGAGGAACGTGCGAGGGAATATAGTTCTGGGAAATTTATTAATAAGCAGTCTGTATTTTTATTTAAATATTTTTGAAGCTGAGCACTTTGTTCAGAAATGTGCAAACAACACAGTAAATTGGATATGATTCTATCATGGGAAATTATTTTTGAAAATTAACTTCTGATTTAACAAGCAAACTAAAATGAAATCTTGATTGAAAATTAAAATTCAACGATTTAGCACAATTATATACGTTTGAACACCAATATTACATATGCAAAATCTCTTTTAAATAGTATAGGAGGGAATGATATATTTTTTAATTAAGGGGATAATTTTTGGAAATGACAGCTTGTCCTTCAAAAAACTCCAGAAGTTGAGCTCATAGAGTTATTTGCGAAGCACCTGATGTAAATTTATAATATAAATTTAAATTTAGAAGTATTTCTTTAAAATGAACTAGGCTGTGCTATAAAAATGAATAAAAAAGATGTAAAAGATGAGTTGAGAATGCAAAGCAAAAATATTTTCCCCAAAATATTAAATTGCATATCAAACAATCAAGCACAGAAGAGATGGCATGGAATTCATCTGCTGAGTGGGAAGAACAGACACTGAGAGATAGCCCCAATTTGGAGGCTGAGGGACAAGCCTGTACATATTTCTCACTGAACACGGGAATTTCATTCAATGTGAACTCCAACTCAAGCTAGCCTCTAAAAAAGCGTTCATGTTCTTTTCCCCATCATAATACTTAGTTTATGTTAAGTGTATTTATTAAAAGTCTTTATTTTCCCTTATCCTATGTAGAAATTGGTTAATACTTCTCTGACTTCTAAATGCTAAATTGAGTATAAAAGCATATAGACAGTGAATATTCTGCTGAATCATATGAAATAAAATACTGAGAACAGAGCCTATATACTAAAATCATTAGTAATGCTGTATGAAGCATAAGCATTCCCAATCTTTTAAATAAATGCTTTACATAATTCTATAAAAGCTTCATAGATTACCTCCTGGAACTGGCATTTCATTTAGAAATGCTTTTCAGTAAATCTGTAACATTGTATATAAATGATGAAAATAATATAATTGTCACAGTGCTTTATACCAATTAATTAAAATAAATTACTTCTGATGTCACATAAAATAGTAAGTTTTGTATATCTTTTCCTATTGTGGGATATTGAGCACTTCTTTTACAAATGTGAAATAATCTTCATAGTCTTGGGAGAGGAAAATAATTTAGAAAGATCATTATAAAAAGGCTTGATTTTATATTTTTCTTATTATTGATTTTTTTAATAACATTTTTTTATTGAATCAGTTTTGTTTACAATTGCCTTTTGGGTGTTCCTCCCCACTACCCCACCCCCTTGGTCTCTCCATCTCTTTTTTCACTGCCATTTATTGTTTAATTTTTAGTCCCTTGGGTTTTTCCTCTTCTTTCCTGTACCAATGTCCTTTGTCCAGATGTGGTTTCCTGGGACACAGTGGCCTGTGCTTAGTTTTCCAAGTGTCTTTTTGCTGCTGGCCACCAGTTCACACATGATTGTGTTCTTTCAGTGCCTCCTCTTTCTTTCTGATTTGCTGTTCCAGCCCATCTTCTGTCGTATTTTGCTCCTTCTTTGTTTTGTAGTTCTGGTTGCTGGTGTTGGGGGCGTTTCCTTCAGCCAAAGTTTGTACACCAATTTTTTTGATCAAGATAGGCCCTGGCAAATGCTTAGTCCAGTTAGTCATGGGGCCACTGCCCATCTCTGTGGCTTTCCTCACCCCCTAAAGTGGGAGGGTCCTTTGATTTGATCATGCTGAAGGCATCTCTGAACAGGAAATTCCATTCCCATCATTGTAGATCACAGTGGTTATATTTCTGAGGTAGTTTGTCTCTATAATCAGTCTTAATAGTCCTGTGTCCCATGGAACTGACGTGTTCATTGTTCCAGAATACTTTGTTTTTCACCTCTGTATTCATGTGTAATTGCCGTTGAATCACTGATTTAGTTGCTTCTGGTGAGGATTGACTGGATTTGGAGAAGACCAGAGGGAATGACCCCTACCACCCACTAGCCTCCACCAGCCCACCCCTGGCCCCCCAGGTGTGTGGGTGTGGCTACCTCCACCTTCCCGGGCCATCACGTGTTGCGGTGACCAGGGGATACCCCCAGGCGCTCCCTGCCACCCTGGCAGGTGGTAGGGCCCGCCCCCCCCATCTTGTGCTCCCTGAACCCTGAAAGGAGCATGGCAGGCTGGATGGCTGGAGGCTCAGTGCCTGGCAGCACTGAGCCGGCTGAACTGGGCATGTTGATTTTATATTTTAAAAGATAGTGGTTACTTACATTCACTCAAAAAGTAAATTAAGTTTATCAATTAAAGAATATCATATTGAGAGAATATTTTTGTCTAGTAATATTGCCTTATATCTGATAATAATGCAAAATACATACTTCTGATAAGTCTACTTGAATGCCACCCTTTCCAAACTGGTCATAGGCATACCATGCAAGTAGCTCAAAGCTAAGCATGTCTGATAGAGGAGCTGGCATAAATAATGATTAAAGATTATTAAATTTGTTGCAGAGGCTGTGAGGAAATAAAATGCTTTTGAGTCCATTTGTGTGCATTAAAACTGCTACATTAAAGGCTTTTATTCCAATATTGCATTGCTTTTGGTATTCCATTAACGGATTCTGTTTGGGAAAAAAATTATTAAAATAGAAAGAAGGTATTCATTTATTTCAGGAGGTGAATTGATATGAGTCATATTTGAAGTTTTCTGATGGAATAAGGGCAAAAGATCTAGTTTAATACATGCCTGATTTAACCATATATATGGCAACAAACTGCAGAAATGGTCCCTACCAGTATAGCCTTTCATACATATATATATTATATAACCTCAAAACTATCTTAATAATCTTGCTACTTTTTGTTACTTCCCTAAGGAAAAATCTGTTGATAAAACAATGGAAACATTGGTATAATTAGTCTGACATTTAAAGGCATTTTATTAACTTTTACCTGTAGCCCAGCTATTTGAATTTAGCTCTTCTTTCAAATGAGTTGTATCATCTAACACTTAAAGATTGAAACCTTTTTGAGAGAAAGCAGGTAAAGATGCTTTCCTGTAACTGTGTAAGCTATCTGCATAAAGTCTTGCATGCAGTAAATTTGGCCTAGACTTAATGCCATGCCATTTTTGTACCTTAGTGCTGCTGCTTTGCATCTCTGAGATTGAGTATTGCCATTACAACTTGCTGAACATTTATAAAACAGGTGTATTATCTGTGACAGCTCAGAACTTACTGAGCTGTATCCCAATGCAGAGATCTTGCAACCAGGAAGCCATGGCATGGCTTGGCTCTTAATTCTTAACTGCTACTCTTATTATCAAGTGTAATACTTATTATCAAGTGTAATACATGATGTCTAAACTGCCAACTGCTCTTGTTATTCACATCTGAATACCATTCAGCCTTCTGCATGGTGAAATGGTAATACAAATAAAAACTATTTTAAATATAGTGGGGAAAAATTAAATTAGAAAAAAAGCCATTTATTGAGAAAATTCATTGCATCTATCAAAGGGCCTAGAAAGTAGAAAGACAATGTAGAAACATTATCCAGTAATGCAGGCATGAGATTTAAAAAGTTCATGATTGGGATATTGTTAGAACAATTCCATGAATGACGAATAACTCAGTGCTGCATTTTATAAAATTTTAGAAGAACCGAGTTCTTGAAGAACATAGGTCAAATTGGAGTTATCTTACTAGTTTTAAATATTAGTTATTAAGTAAATCACTTTTTATTTTTAAGTAGTATTATGTTATGGATTTCACTAGTACAATGGTTTCTAATCCTTTGATATTGAGAATCACATTTAAAATTGCAAATAGATGATTATTTTCATAATGTTTATTAATTTGATTGATTATATATACTGAATTATAAATTCAGCAGTCCTTTTATGTGAATTTTTATTATATTAATCACTATCATTAAATGCATTTGTAATATGTTGCATATATATGAGATATTTATGATGAAATATAATTTAGACTAGTCTTTTGCAGCCTTTTTTTTTCATCCATTGATTCTCTCTTAATAGCAGCTGTATGAAAAATTACCTATTATCTTAGGAAGTATTTCATAACTGAGAAGAAAGTTAACATTCAACGATTTTCTATATAAAAGGCACCAATAATAATTCCTGCACCTATGCAAAATCAGCATTATTTTCTTGCTGTTAGACAAAATATTGATCTCTGAGTAGTAAGCAGATAAAAGATGATAGTTTGTGGAAGAAAACAAAAAACAGCCACATTTGTTTTGTTCCCTTCACCATCAATCTGGGTATTACAGCATATTCAAATTTCCTTATAAATCCATTACATGTGAGTAAACGGTCTAGATATATCTTGTGTCTCAGACTTGATCTACAATACACAAAAGCAACAAACTGAGAGGACCAGAGATAGCTACCAAAAGCTCTGGACTATTAGTAAGTGGTGTGAAATGTAATCTATAAATTCCTTGAGGGCTTCAGGTGGACTGGGGAATTGAGATGACAGAAAAAGTGGTTCCTTTCTAGGTTTCCTGATTAGGATAAATAGCTAACCACCAAAAAAGGTATGTGATACTATCTTAAAACTTACATTATGGTAGGAAACAATGTTTCCTCAGTAAAAAAAAAAAAATATTAAGAGTGTATTATGAGACTTACATTTGGAGATAGAGAAGGAAACACCTAAATCTCCAAGGAGTGTCAAAGAAGGAAGAAAAGAAGTTAAAGAGGTGTTGAGTCAGTGGAGGGAAGAGAAGCCAATGATAGAACACCTGAATTGAAATAAAATAATGGATAATAATAGAATTCAGTTTTGCTATTTAAAAAACAGAAAATATAAACATAAACAATTTGAAATTAATAGAGCATGGCTATACTCTTCACATTGATCGGCATTGATCATGATGAAGCTAATTAGCTGTTATTTTTTTCTTTTCCCTCCTAAGAGAACTAGAGTGGGTAGATTATATATTAAAAAAGAAGTACATGGAGAAAACAATAGGGGCTTTGAATCTGATACATAAAGGAGTGCTCAGATAGAGGAGAAATAGAAATAATCCATCAGCAATTTTTAAAGAATGAGTCATGAGTTGGGAGAAGGCCATTTTCAGATACAATGAGGCAGGACAAAATTCTCAGGAAGAAGTATCTTCAAGGACCTAACTCTTAGAACTTTTTCTCTAAAATAGAGAAAAATTTCTAAAAATTAGGTCCTTGTCTCATAGGTTATCTCTGAAAAGATGATGAGAAGATTTATTTGCAACTGTAGCAATTCAACTGATACTTTCAATTGGCTTATGTGATGCCACAGAAAATCAAGGAGGAGACAGATTGCATTGAATAAAGCAAGATCTAGGTCAATGTTGACCTTATAGAGGACTGTTTCTGTAGAAGGGCTGGCAGGAGACAAATTGCAAGGGGTTAAGTTAAAATAAATGAAGAAAAAAAGGAAAGAAAAGGCTGAAATCAAGAATTATATCCTCAAAAAATGACTAACAAAAGGACAGGAGTTAGAAGAATGATCTATGTAAAACATTTCTTAGAAAGTAATAAGCCAATAAAGAAAAATTGCTTGAACGTACTGGAAGGAGAGAGAGAAGTATTTCATAAATTTCTAAGTTTAAATGACAGATTTACTTAATGTATAAAAGCTTTCCTCTAGAATTGTATTATTAGCAATGGAGAAAAAAATGTCCAACTAATGGTTATATTTATTCATAAGCATGAAGTAAATCATGTTTGGGTATAATTAATAAGAGAGCACAATAAAATAGAAAGATACTTTAAATGTACTAATAGATCTGGAATAAATCATGTATTAGATGTAATTATAGAGTAAAGGCTTGGATCAATGCAAATAATTTGACAGCATGATTCTATTTAATTTACCTGCTTGTTTTAAATGAAAACATGATGCTTATGTATTTTATTGTCTATTTGTTATACCAGAACACTGAAGTAAAAATAAGAATGCTGTGATAGAGTGAATAACTGCCTATTGTAAGCATTGTGAGAATAGTTAGAATATCTTGGCTTTGTGTGTAACTTTATATTGGGATACATTTAAATTAAAGCTCACTTGTTAATGGCAATAGCACTTGTTTCTCAGAAAGCCGTCCACTGTCCCACCTGTAGTCTCTATTCTACCTAACCTAACAGAATCTAGGTCATAACACAGGTCCTTCTCACCAGGCACCATGAACTTTATCAGTCTTTTGACTTCTGATTGCATTTTCATGGTCACTTTAATCTGCAGGATTTTACTACCATGTTTTTGGATTCTTGGTATAGTCAGGAAATTTCTCTTCAATCATATGGCTTTCATTATTTTATTAGTCTCTCTATACCTAGTTTATCTATCTTTAAGCACATCCATCATAATTTTACTCTTTCTTTCAAAAATGAGTAGTACCTCTGAGATTTTCCTTGTCATTCTTTATTGTGTATTTTCTTATTATGGAGATATAATTATTATTTTGCACATCTCCCCTGAAAAGAATTTATGGGTCCCACCATAAAATAAATATTTTGTCACATGTGACATCCATTTAATTTATATATTGAAGTTAAATATATTTTATGTGTGTCTGGATCAAACTCTAGGTTCTAGAAGTACAAAGACAAATTTGCAATATATAGTATTTGTCTTTATAAATTACACCAATGCAATGTAGCAAGTATATGAAAAAAAAAAACAAAACAAAACAAATTTTAAAACATAGCATAAAAGCCCAGAGATGAGAAGATAAGCTAATGTGCCAGAAAAATTTAGTTGGTGAGAAATCTGAGGGTGTCCCAGTCAAGTAGATGTGCACAACACTGTCATACAAGTCAGTACTTTCACAAATCTATAACTAGTTCACTAATGCTAGAGAATAAAATACTATGTATGTTAAATAATAAGTATGGGAAAGTCTTAAAAAATTGAAACAGGCAGTTACCATAAGCAATTTTTAATTTAGAAATAAGCACTTTGTAAACAGTGTGGAGGATGAACTTAAGTTGAAGGTCTTACAAAGAGAGTGCCAGCATGGATAGAATTAAGTGAACAGATTTAGGGGGTAGTGTTGTTTTTTAACAAATACATTTGATATTTTATAGAAGTTTTAGGTTTACATAAAGATTGAGCAGAAATTACTATGTGTTGCAAAGACACCCTCAACTACCACCCCAGTTTCCTGTTATAGACCTCTTGCATTAGTGTGGTACGCTTGTTAGAGGATCTACCAAAATCGATACCCTATTACACTAAGGCTTACTATTTGCACAGTCATATGGAAAGAAGTACATCCATTATAGCATTATAGTGTCTTACAGAATAGTTTATCTGACAGTAAACTGTTCTGACTGGTAAAAGGTTTATTTGACAGGTCAACTATCCTGTATGACACTATAATGCTATATGTTGGGTGCATTTTTTGATAGATATCCCAAATGACTGTGCAAAGAGTAATCCCTAGTGTAAACTATAGTAGATATAAATACATATATGTATATATAT
>PVHY01031709.1:0-12430 GCA_004024945.1 Uropsilus gracilis | reverse complement strand
AAATAAATAAATAAATAAATAAAAATAAATTAAAAAAAAAAAAGAAATTAAACATCATGGACTAACAAGTCCCAGGAGCTCAGGTCCTCATCCAGGAGAAGGACATTTACCACATAAAGAAGAGATCAATGGGCCAAACATCGATCAATCGACCAACAAATTTATCTGCCAACCATTCGGAATGAGGGAAGTCAGAGTGACCAGAGGGAGAATGCGGGGGTGCGGGAGGAGGGGTAAGAGGGAGGGCCATACATAAGGGGATCATCACACAATGTGACCAAGGTTGTAAGAAAATAATAAACGTCAAAAAAATGTTTAAATTGAAAAGACAATATTTGAAAATAATATATCCAACCAGGAATTAATATATATATAAAGAACTCATGTAACTCAACAAAAATAAATAACCAACCTGATTTTAAAATAAGCAGAACAAAAGGACTTGGGCTGCCAAGGTTTCAGAGAAATATGAATTGAATGTTATAGTTATCACAGTTGATACAACCTTATTTTGTGGGAACCACAAATATTAAAGAGCTCTCAGTTTACCTTATCAAAATACACAGATGCTATGATGGTGCTGGAGAATAGATATTCATGAGTCATTCCAACAAACTCGCTGTAACAGCAAGTCATACCCAAAAAAGTAGATTCTTAAACTCTGGAAAGAAAGGCAGACTTGGAGTCTTCTTTGGAGACCATGGAAATCCTCCCTGTGAATTTAATCCCTCAGGGAGCAAAGGCAGGAAATACAAGTTGTTAACAGCAATAAATGAAGTTGTCCTGAAGAAATTAAAAATCTAATGACCAAGGGTGAAAGAAAGGGTCAAAATGCAGAAATGTTCTTGGCAGGATTCCTTGCCATATAAGGCTCTGCTACATTCAAAGAATGAAAGGAAGGATAAAGATATCAGAAAATGAAGCCAAGTATAGTGACAGTTAAGGCTGCAGAAGACAATGCACTGCAGTATATAAACTTAATGAATGTCAGCTTTGCAGCGCAAAAAGAATATTTTGATGAATGTCTGTATTTTAGACTCTGATTCAGGACTCCTCTTATTGATTTGTGACATCACAGGAGGACTGTATTTGAAGGTGCCTCAGATGTGCTCCCTTCTGCAGTATTTATCAGAGATCTCAGTTAATCCTCCCACCCCAATTTATGTTGACTACTTGCATGCTTGCTTCTGTCATCACAACTATACTGAAACTGGTTACATCTGTTCCATGTTTTTATCACTTTTCTACAATTTCAGCTCCATTTACACTATGTGTGAGATCTTTGAATTTGTGCGCCGACTTCCCCTTCAAAGAATAGAGTCTTGAAAATGTATTCTTCTCTGAGGAACTGCCATGCAAAGATGGAAAATGTGGTTGTAGCACAAGACAAAAACACTTAACAATGTGAAATATTTTGCCCTGCACAAAGTGTTGAAATGACTAATAAAATCAGTAAGTGGGGGTGGTGGGGGTGAGGAAAGAGGTGGGAAAATTAAAAATATGAATTTCTTTATGTTTCATAGTAAGAACTGTGTTACAGGGAGAAAATTATCATTATCTTTCCATTTCCAAGACTAAGGTGGACATTGAGGGTGCTAGGCTAAGTGAAAAAAGGCAAACTGTCAATACTGTATTATTTCATTTTCATGTAGAAGATGAAGAATATAAAGAAATAAAGCTAATTAATGAAACAAAAACAAACCCTTAAATACAAACAATAGACTGGTGGTTTTTAAAGGAAATAGGAGTGGGAGTATGGGATATAAACAAAAAAAATCACTAAAATTAATTAAAAACTATCATTGAAGACCTTTGTCAGGAATCCTAAGAAGACAACCAAGTATCAGGAGAAAACAACACTATTGTTTTCTCAATAGGCTGCTTCATTTACTCGGATGTCTATTTCCCTGGGTGGACTGTTGAGCTCTTAGATTACAAGGATCTGGTATTGTGCTGTCCTCATATTAGATTGTATGATTGAGGTGCATATGCTTGACTATACTGCATTTGTGTACCTGTCTTTCCCCAAAGTACTATTTCATGGTTACTGAGATTTCAGGACTATACCAGGAGATAACTATAGAGTAATGACAGAGACAGTGAGGTGGGAGAAAAATGGAGCAGAACATTATCAAGATAGTTCTACTGGAAATTTGATTCCTTTTCTGAGTCAAGTGCATGCTAGAGAGGACCCCTTACTAAATAGTTGAGATTAGTAAGTTTGTGTCCACATCAAACTGTCTAATATAATGTTTAAACCTATGCAAAAGAACTGGTATGATATTTCTAAGTGAAAATGAAAATTAAATAATTTGAAAGAACTTGATAATTACATAAAGGGAGAGCCAAGGTCATAAGCTTATAGGTCCTTGAGGGAAAAGAAAAGACTGAATATTGACCATTAGGAGAATGCTCACAGTAAGCAATAAAGATATGATCAATAAGGAATAGAACATGCTAGAGACTATAGTGGCACAGAACCCCAAGAAAACTGTAATTTCATTTTGCATTTCTTCTTGATTTTATGTATTATATAATCTTGATTTAGATGAAAGTACCAATGGCAGCATTGCAGCTTCCTCTCAGTACCATTTCAAGAAAAAAATAGCTTGCAGAAACACTTAAATTGTTTCTTGTTTTGAATTGTTAAAGAACAATGTAAAGTGTACAGTCTTACCACCCTAAATGTGCTCCATCTCATCTGAATTACTGAATAATAGCAGATCTTTAATAGATTTGATTGTCTAGTCTATATTTTCTGAGATGTTTGAAAGTTCACTATGGTGGGTGGGGGATACTTCATTTGTCAGATGTGAAAGCACTCCTAAACTTGGTAGACATCTTAGAATATAGTCAAACATCAGGTATCTGTAGGAATATTCAATAAATAAAAGAGAATCTGATGCAGTTTTTCAAAAACCTGTCCATTCTTTCCACCCAGAGAATACTTGTTGGAATCCAAAAGTACTTGAAGAGATTAAAACAGTCATTAAGCAATTTTATCTTGTTCTTTATTTCTCAATTTTCAAAAGTAAGAAAGGTTAAGTATACACTTCTGATGCAAAATATAATCTAAGTTTCTCTGCCAATTCAAACTAAACAGGATTTGTGAATTTATGGTAGATAACACTTTGCCAGAAGTTCAGTATTTGGCACACAGGTCTACTAAAAGCAACCTGCTTTATCATGTATACTGTTCTCAAACTTGCTCATCCTAGCTGGTAGTTTTTCCAGGGTGCCCTTATCTATATTATCATGAATACTTCCAGACATACTCTGAAATGTTGCTTATATGCTCCCACTACTTTAAATGTAAGTCATTTTGGATGCTGGAGTGTGGTGCTAGTTATGCCAAGATTTATTGTGTTTAAATGGTCTCCATCCATGCTCTTATTCCATTCAACCATCTTCCAAATGAGTCACTGGTTACAAAAGCTGGGCAGCATAAGAAGTTCTCATGGCCCAAGAAATAAATCTAATACCTTCAAAGTCCCTGTTGTTCACAAATGGCAATATTTCATCATAAATATTACTATTCTTGAATATTCCATCGTGTATTCAGACCACATCTTCCTTATCCATTCATCCACCGATGGACATTTAAGTCATTTCCAAATCTTGGTTATTGAGAATAATGCTTCAATGAAGAGTTTAATAATCTTCAAATTAGTGTTTTCTTATTCTTCAAATACTTGAAGTTAATAATATATTTCGGTTTAGTGTTTTGAAGCATCTCCAAATGGTTTTCCATGTTGGCTGCACAAGTTTGCATTCCCACCAATGTGTTCCAGAGTTCCCTTTATCCATTGCCAAAACTTGCTGTTTATTGTCCTCTATAACAGCAATTCACACAGGTATGAGGTATATTCACACAAATATGAGGTATTATTCCTAATAATAAGTTCTCACCAATGTGTTCCAGAGTTCCCTTTATCCATTGCCAAAACTTGCTGTTTATTGTCCTCTATAACAGCAATTCACACAGGTATGAGGTATATTCACACAGGTATGAGGTATTATTCCTAATAATAAGATATGATGAACACCTTTCAGGTTCTAGTTTGCCATCTATATGCTTCACACAGGTATGAGGTATTATTCCTAATAATAAGATATGATGAACACCTTTCAGGTTCTAGTTGCCATCTATATGCTTCACTAGAGAAATGTCTAGTGAAACATTACTTCCTCCAATCCATGAGCCTAGAATATTTCTTGTGTGTTTTTTAAAGTTGTTTATTGAGGTAATGTTGATTTATAACACAGTATATATTCTAAGAATATAGGTTTACAACTCTATAGTTCTATGTTGTTTCCCCAAACCCACCAGAGCCCCAGTAATACTACAGTGAACTTCCCTCCACACTTTGCTCCCACCTTATCAGACTCCCCTGCCGGTAGGCTGAGTCATAGTTCCTTGTACATTTCCCCCTCTTGTTTTCATCCCTTGTCCTCTCTCTTGCCATCCCCAACTATGGATGTTTTAGATCCATGGTCAGTTTGCATAGTTAGTCTTTGTCTGACCTTTAATTTTGTTTCTCTATATTCAATATTTAAATAAAACCATTCAGTATTTATTTATCTCCTTCCATTTTGTTTTGCTTAACATAAACCTTTCCAGGTCCAGTCATGTTGCTGCAGATAGCATGACTATCCTTTTTGATTGCTGAGTAGTATTCCACTGTGTATGTGTATATATGTGCAATTTATATGTGTTTGTGTATATATATATATATATATATACATATATATCACATCTTCTTGATTACGCTCATCTGCTTGGGGCATTCATGTTGTTTCCATATCTTGACTTTAGTAAAGAGTGCTGCTTTATTCAGGATTTTGATTTGTTTTTTCAAATTAAAGTTTTTTAGTTCTTTGGGTAGATACCTAGTACCAGAATTATTGGAAACTGTGTTAGACCCATTTTTTTTTTGTATTTTGAGAAACCACCACACACCTTTCAAGAGGGACTGGAACGGTCTATATATATTCACATCAACAGTGCAAGAGGGTTCCACTTTCTCCATACCATTGAGAGCATTTGTTTCTGGTCTTTTTGATATGACTACTTCTTAAAACTGTGAAGTGGTATTTATTGTGGCTTTGTTCTCCATTTCCCTGATGGTGAGCAGGAATGCATATATCTGTTTGAGTTAGAGCTTTTGCATTCTTCAGTAGATACCTAGGGATGGGATTTGTGGGTCATCTATTAGATTTACTTTTAATATTTTGAGGAACCTCTACACTGTTTACCATAGGAGCTGGTCCAGTCTACATTTATAACAACAGAGATGAAGATTCCTTTTTCTCCACATCCTTGCCAGCACTTGTTGTTTCTGGTCTTTGTGTTATAGGTCATTCTCACTGGTGTAGGTTGGTATCTCATTATGGTTTTGATTTGCACTTCCTTCATGGTAAGTGATGATGAGCACTTCTACATAAGCCTGTTAGCCACCTGTATGCTTTCTTTCAGCAAGAGAATATTTAACTCTTCAGTCATTTTTTGATTCGGTTATTTGCATTCTTTGTGTTGAGTTGTATGGATTCTTTGTAGCTCTTGTTTATCAGCCTCTTGCCAGATACATAATATGCAAATACTCTCTCCCATCTAGTATGTTGTCTTTTTGGCATAATCATAGTTTCTTTTGCTGTGCAGATCATTTTAAGTCTGATTTACTCCTCTTTATATTCTTTTTACTTTGTTGTTGGAGATGAATCCACAGACAGATCTAAAGCCTTCTCATGAAGTATTCTATGTTTCCTTCTGTGTATCTTATGGTTTCAAAAGGCTACATATGCCATGATTTCATTTTATAACATTCTGGAAAAGAAAAGAGTATATTAACAAAACTGGCAGAAAACATATGTGTGATTGTATGGGTGGGAGAAACACAAGGGAACTGGGGGCCAGGTTATGATGCGATGTTTCTTTGTTTATTTAAATTAATTGCACAAATAAGGGAAATGCAAGTCAAAACCACAATGAAAGACCACCTTAAACCAGTAAGAATGGCCCACATCCAAAGAACTGGCAACAAGTGCTGACGAGGATGTGGAGGGAAAGGAACACTCTTACACTGCTAGTGGGGATGTAAACTGGTCCAACCACTATGCAAAACTGTGTGGAGGACCCTCAAATTAATGAAAATGGAACTACCATTTGACCCAGCAATTGCTCTCTTGGGAATCTACCCAAAAGAGACCTCAATGTGGGTACAAAGGGACACGTGGTCTCGGATGTTTACTGTAGCACTATTTATAATTGCAAGGACTTGGAAGCAACCTAAATGCCCCAAAACAGAGGACTGGATGAAGGAAATGTGGTATATATACACAATTGAATATTACTCATCAATAAAAATGACAAATTTGATGATTTTATGATAACATGGATGTACTTAGAAGAAATCATATTAGCAGAAACAAGTCAAAAAGAAAAAGACAGAAACCAAATTGTTTCATTAATATATGGGATATAGGAAAAAAATAAACAAAAGCCATGAGGAAAAGTCAGAACAAGCTAAGCACCAAACTGAAGCACACAACTTCGGGCAGGGGGGGAAGGGGGGGAATGGTGGGTAAGGTGAGAGGGTCAATCCCTGGAATTACGATGATGTGAACTTTATATATAAATAAATTTAAAATATATTAAAATTAATTAATTAATTGCACACACACATATATACATATATATATGCACATCATTGTATACCCCAAGGTTCTCCTACCACCTTATTACCCATAAACCATATGATGGGATGTTTTTTCAGTTTGATTTGATATTGCTTGCATGATTTGTCAAAATACATAACATTCATAGAATTTTGCAAGTTTGATTTATGTAAGCTATGCCCCAAAAATACTAAAAATGTCAATCATGATATTACTTTTAAATCTCAGGTAGTGTAGACTCAGTGTCAAAATTATACTTTTAGATTTTAAACATTTGAATACAGAACCTAAAGTTAAGAAGGTAAATCTCAAACAGGAAACTTTGTTTTGAACATTTTTCTCTCCCAAGTCCAATCAATTCTCATCTTTGTTTGTTTAGTTGAATCATATCTTCATGTTAGTTCAAGCTATCTCTAAATTTCTGTGACCACCAAACATGCAGGGAATCTTTTATCTTTTTCTTAAATCAGACAGATGTAAGTAGTTACATACATACCCAGACATAAACATGCAAGCATTGTTTCAGATGTAGTATCTTGCACATAGCCTTATTCACAATAGTTAATACATAATCTTGGTGATGATCCTGGGCCCCACCAACATATCTATTTTTTGTGTAAAGATGTTGATTTTTCATTTTTTTTCCATTTTTGCTTGTACACACTCCCTCTCTATACTTTTTATCTGTCTTAGCCACTATCATTTTGCTCTTATTATTTGTTACTTGTCATAAACACGTCTAGACTAAAATTCAGCATATATCCAAGAAAAATACATCAGAATATTACCTAGGAAACAAAGAGAAAAGGGGGGTTTTTCCTACTACAGAAAATATGCTAAGGGTTTAGCTTTCATTTATTTTGTTTTTGGCTTTTTATCTCTATATGACTTCCTGTGAACCAGATAGCAATTGTGGGTATATATCAAAGAACCCATCCATCTTAACAAGTAAATTATCATTTGATTTATCATAATGCCGTGCAGCTAATAAGTAATACTAAATATCAAGAAAACTTAAAAATGATAGAGCAAGTCAGATATTTTATACAACATTAACTTATCAGGAAGTGATAAGATCTCCTTTTTGAACTGCTGTTATTTTTCCAAGAAATGTGTTAAGAGACAAGGAAGAAGCAGCTTGTAAAAGAATGGTTTCATTTTTTTACTGAAATTTAAAATAAAAATTGACCTTGAATTTAAGAGCAATACTATCAGTACTGACCCTATTTCTCTCAGTGGGAAAAACTTTTTAAATAACTGCACCAATTCAACATATATCTGTCTCTGAAAGTCAAATTAGAAGAGGAATAAAGACAAGGGCTAATATAAAAATCTTAATTCTCAATATTAAAGGCATATATTTGAAAATCAGACAAGAGAATGTAAGAGAGAAGTAATGTCTTGATGAGCAATAACTAGATAGAATTTCTTTTTTTTTCCTTTTTTTAGTTTTACATATATTTGTGTTTTTATTTTTTATTTTAATTAAATAATTCATTTATATATAATTTTCACATCTTTATGATCTCCGGGGTTCATCCCCCACCCTCCCTGACCATTCTCACCCTGTCCCACTCCCTTCACCCCAAGTTGTGTACTTTAATTTGGCTGTTAGCTTGTTTTGACTATTCTTCATAGGTTTTTGTTTATCTCTCCCATGTACCATATAATAGTGAAACCATTTGGTTTTTGTCTTTTTCTTTCTGACTTGTTTCTGCTAATATGACTTCTTCTAGATACATCCATGTTATCAAAAATTCATCAAGTTTATCATTTTTTAACTGGTAAGTAATACTCCATTGTGTATCTATCTATACCACATCTTTTTCATCCATTCATCTGTCTTGGGACATTTGGGTTGTTTCCATGTCCTTGCAGTTATAAATAGTGCTGCAATAAACATCCAAGTACAGGTGTCCCTTTGTTATAAGTATTGAGGTTCCTTTGGTTAGATTCCCAGAAGAGCGATTGCTGGGTCAAGTGGTAGTTCAATTTTCAGGAATTTGAGGGTCCTCCACACAGCTTTCCATGTAGGTTGGACCAGTTTATACTCCCACCAGCAGTGTAAGAGTGTTCCCTTCTCTCCACATCCCCGCCAGCAATTGTTGTTGCCTGTTTTTTAGATGTGGGCCATTCTTACTGGTGTAGGGTGATATCTCATTGTGGTTTTGGTTTGCATTTCCCTGGTTGCTAGTGACGCTGAACATTTTTTCATGTGCCTGCTGGCCATTTGTATTTCCTCTTTGGAGAAGTGTCATTTTATTTCTCCCCATTTTTTAACTGGGTTTTTTACTTTGCTTTTGTTAAGTTGTGTGAGTTCTTTGTATATCTTTGTTATCAGACCCTTATCACTTGTATAGAGGGCAAAAATTTTCTCCCTGATGGTTGGGTTTCTTTTGGTTTTGTTTATTGTCTCTTTTGCTGGCCAGAAGCTATTTAATTTGATGTAGTCCCAGCTGTTTGTTTTCCTTCATTTTTTTACCTGCTATAGATGGATCCAGAAATTAATTTCTGAATTGTAACTCATGGAGGGTATTGCCCATGTTTCCCTCTATGTATGTTGTGGTTTCTGGTATTACATCTAAGTCTTTTATCCATTTTGAGTTGATTTTTGTACATGGTGTGAGGGAGCTGTCTTGATCAATTTTCTTGCATGTTTTGGACCAATTTTCCCAGTACCATTTATTCAAGAGCCTGTCCTGTTCCAGTGTAAGTTTTTCACTCTTTTGTCAAAGATTAGTTGACTATATATGTATGGTTTATTTCAGGGCACTCAATTCTGTTCCATTGGTCTGATTGTCTGCTTTTGTACCAATACCAAGCTGTTTTAATTACTATGACTTTGTAGGATAGTTTGAAATTTGGAATTGTAATACCACCATTCTCCTTTTTTCTGGTCAGGAGGTTTTTTGATATTCGATGTCTTTTGTTATTTCATATGAATTTCTGTAATTTTGGTTCTATCACTTTAAAGAATGTCATTGGAATTTTTATAGGGAATGGATTGAATCTGTAAATTGCTTTTGGTAGGATGGCCATTTTTATGATGTTAATTCTTCTAATCCATGAGCAGGGAATGTCTTTCCATTTCCTTAAGTCTTCTTCTATCTCTTTCAGAAACGTTTTAAAGTTTTCTTTGTACAGTTCTTTCATGTGTTTTGCTAGGTTTATTCCCGAGTATTTAATTTTTTGTTGTTGCAATGGTAAAAGGGATTTCTTCATCTTCTATTTGGCTTTTTTGCATAAGTAAGAAAGTTACTGACTTCTATGTGTTGATTTTGTATCCAGCTACCTTACTGAACTGGTCTATTATTTCAAGTCGTTTTTCTGTGGGTTTTTTGGGGAGGTTCTCTATATAGAGAATCATGCCACCTACATATAATGATAGCTTCAGTTCCTCTTTTCCTATTTGTATGTCTTTTATATCTTTCTCTCTTGCCTTATTGTCCTAGCTAAAACTTCCAGTACAATGTTAAAAAATAGTGGGGAGAGTGGGCATCCTTGCCTGGTTCCAGATCTTAATTGGAATGATTTCAGTTTTTCCCCATTGAGGATGATGTTTGCCATTGGCTTGTCATAGATGGCTTTTATTATGTTGAGGTATGTCCCTTTAATCCCCAATTTTTTGAGGACTTTTATCATGAATGGATGCTGGACTTTGTCGAATGCTTTCTTTGCATCTATTGATATGATCATGAGGTTTTTGGTTTTCTCTTTGTTGATGTGGTATATTACGTTGATTGATTTCCGGATGTTGAACCATCCTTGTGTCCCTGGGATAAATCCCACTTGGTCATGGTAAACAATGCTTTTTATACATCATTGCATTTGATTTGCCAGGATTGTTTTTAATTTTTTTGCATCCGTGTTCATTAGCTAAATTGGTCTACAGTTTTCTTTCTTGGTGTTGTCCTTATTTGGTTTTGGTATGAATGTGATGTTTGCTTCATAGAATGTATTTGGCAGTTTCCCTTCTTTCTCAATTTTTTGAAAAGTTTTAGTAGTGCAGGCATTATTTCCTCTTTGAATGTCTGGTAGAATTCATTTATAAAGCCATCTGGTCCTGGGCTCTTGTTATTAGGAAGAGTTTTGATGACTGCTTCAATTTCACTGCTTGTAATTGATTTATTTATTTAAGTTCTCTATATCATCTTTGTTCAATTTTGGATAATTGTATCTTTCTAAGAATCATTCAGGTTGTTGCATTTATTTCCATATAGCTGTTCATAGCAATCTCTTATTATCTTTTGGGTTTCTTTTGTGTCTGCTGTAATTTCTCCTCTCTCAATTGTGATTCTGTTTATTTGAATTTTCCCTCTTCTTTCCTTTGTGCACTTTGCATGGGGTTTATCAATTTTATTTATTTTTTTCAAAGAACCAGTTTTTGGTTTTGTTGAACTGGATAGTCTTTTGGGTTGCTAGGTTATTTATTTCTTCTTTTATTTTTATTATTTCTTGTCTTCTTCTGGGTTTTAGGTTTTTGGTTGCTCTTTTTCTAATTTTTCAATTTTGGAGATAAGGTTGTTATTTCTTTGGATATTTTCTTGCTTTTTGATATGGGCCTGTATTGCTATGAACCTTACTCTTAGATATGCTTTTGTTGTGTCCCAGACATTTTGGAATGCTGTGTCTTGTCACTTGTTTTGAAATAGGTTTTAATTTCTTCTTTAATTTCTTCAATTGCCCATTCTTCATTTAGTAGCATGTTGTTCAGAGTCCAGGTGTTGGATGTTCTTCTTGCTCTCTTTTCATTGTTTATTTCTAGTTTTATATCTTCATGATCTGAGAAGAAAGTTGATATTATTTTAATCTTTGTGTATTTATTCAAGTTTTCCTTGTGGCCTAGTATATGGTCAATTTTAGATAATGATCCATGTGCATTTGAGAAGAAAGTGTATTCTTTTCCTTGGTGAGTATATGTTGATAATTGTTATGTCTTTTTGATGGGTTGACCCTTGAACCATTAGGTAGTGACCTTCTTTATCCTTTGTCAGTTTTTTATCTTGAAATCTGCTTTGTCTGCTATAAGAATGGCTACCTCTGCCTTTGGGGGGGGCATTTACTTGTAGAATTGTTTTCCAAGATATGGAATTTCTTATTTGTTAAAATGTTGACAGGAACTAATATACAGACTTTTTATAGCAGGATCAAGTTAATTATGAATAAGAATATTACATGATCTGCAATATTCATAAAATAAAAATTGCTTTTTAGTTATATAAAAAATGTTGACAAGAATAATAATGCTACATCTCCTCCATTACTGCTAAACTCTATTGAGAATGTTTCTTGTATCTATAGTAAAGCGGGTTGGCTTAGGAAGCGAGATAGCAGTTTTGTAGTGCTTGTGAGTCCAAATCAAGGATGATGTTAGCCTCAAGCCATATCACAAACATAATTATGAAAAAACTATAAACTTTATAATAGTATGCCAGTAATAAAACGTGAATAATGGCTATTATTTTATACTGGTGCTTAAAATTCCATTTCTCTAATATTATCAAAGCCTGAAATTATAATGTGTACAAATGAAAAAGAAGATATCTTAAGAGTCAACTTCCCTTCTAAGTAGAATTCTTTCTTAATCTTATTGTAATTAATTTTTAATTGGTACTACAAAAGTGTTACAGTAGCTATTACCATTTGTACTTTATTTAAAATATATGAACACTTGCCTTTTATTGCTTAGAACTCTTGACTGATTTCTGTTCCACTCTAGTGACTTTGGGACTTGGATTATTTTTTTTTATTAATT
>PVHY01031708.1:0-12429 GCA_004024945.1 Uropsilus gracilis | reverse complement strand
CCCCCCCACCCCAGCTTCCAGCCCCGCCCCCCCCGGGGGGGGGGATTTGGGCAACGGAGTTTATAAAAAATAAATTGGGGGGCAAGGTATCCCCCAAAACCATTCACTGAGATTATGATTTAAAGAATAAAACTAAGACGTAAAAGGTATTTCCTCTATTTCCTTCATCGTCGGTAAAGGGGGCGACTTAGTTCGCACCAGGCCAGCGGCCTCTGGGGGGTACGGGACTTGCAGGACAGGCCGGCCCAGCCAGGGCCCTTCCCAGCCCAGCAAAGCAGAGCTCCCTCCAAAGAAGCGGAACCGTGTGTGGTCACGCCATTAGTAGTGGCCTGTCGTAGGAAAGAGAGAGACAGTGGACTCAGCACAGGCCAGCAAACCACAAAAGGGGGGGTTTGCGAGGATGGAGGGGGCACCGGAGGGAGAAGGGGGGAGCCCAAAAACCACTTACCGAGGTTGTGATCTAAAGAACAAAATAAATGTTAAAAAAAACAAGCAGTGACCTGTGTTCTAGCTTGTAAAGACCTGATGAAAACAGCTCTTATACAAAAGATGGGGAGCCCCCACCCCCCAAAAGCAGGTAGGCTGTAGATCCATAGAACAGGTATAGGCAAACTTCTGCAAAGGGCAAGCTAGGAAATGTTTCTGGGTCTGAGGACCAGGGTTCTGGTCCTCTGGTCCAGCGCACTCGGCTGCGCTGCCAGGAAACTAGGTAACGTGACTGACAAGTGGCGGCTGCGCCAAGCAAACGTAGAGGAAACTTCGAATTGCAGGTAACGCGCACATCAAGAAGTATTCCACTTTCCCAACCATTTTAAAGTGTCAAAGACGTTGTTAGCGCACAGGCGTACGAGCAAGGTGGCAGCAGGGTCTGGCTCCCTGGCTGAAGTGTGCCCGGAATCACACATCTCTGCGGATGGAATAGAAGTGGCTTCCAGGACCTGGCACCGTGGCGCATGCCTGTAAGCGGCAGCCTAGGAAGCCACGGCCGGGGCCAGGGATCGCGGTTCGAGTCCAGCTGGGGGCACCTAGCGAGACCTAGTTCCCAAAAATAGCTAGGTGTGGTGGCACGCACCTGTCATCCCAGCTGCCTGGGAAGCTGAAGCTGGGGATGGCTTGAGCAAGGTGAGCCTGTGGTTCCATGGGCAAAAATAGTGAGACCTAGTCTCAAAAAAAAAAAAGTGGCTTCCAGATATTCTGACAAGTCTAGCACTTGCTCACGTTCAACCATTTCCTCTTCTCTTTCCTCCCTTTTCTTAATGCTTACTCACTTTTCCTTCACTCCTTTCCAGTAGGAAGATGAACAGTTACTCCAAAGTAGCAGCAGTTTGAGAGAGAAAGAAATGCAAAAGTGATTTGATTAGGCCTAAAGCTAACCTGGGACTTGATAGTCTGATGCCTCTGATTCTCAAACGTAGTTATTGAACAGTTCTGCTGCCTTCCGTTAGGGCTGAGGGTGCTGATACACCAGCTTCCTCGTGACCAGCTGGAGATGTTGGGGTGTAGGTTTTCGCTGAGGGACCGAAAAGAATGAGAAGGGCCTGCCCTCTGAAAATAGCTCAGCCGGCTGTGGTGGCACGTGCCTGTAATCCCAGTTACCTGGGAGGCTGAGGCTGGGGATCACTTGAGTCCGCAAGTTCAAGACAAACCTGGGCAACATAGTGAGACCGACTCTCTTAAAAATAGTAAATAATAATAATAATAAAATAATGTGGGCTGTGTTAGTTGTAGAAATATTGGGAGGCTTAAAGGGAGAGTAGAGGTATCAACTTTTTGGTTGTCTTGTCACCATCCTGCACCTACGATTGTTAAGTGTTTCTTTGGACTACCTTTGTAGACCAGTCTACTTTTCTAAATGTAACATCTTTCGTCTCTCCATCTCTCCCACTACAGACATGTACGAAGTTGTACTGTATGTCCACACAAGTATGTCTACGTAACATTTTGAAAACGGCATAATTTTAGGAGTAGAGCACAGAAATGGCAGCGTGGTAGGAAAGTTGGTTTCATATAAAGGGCCAATTAAGAAGACTGGTCGCTGGTACTTTTTTTTATCTTGACCGATGATGGATACAGGAACTACAGGACTGAGAACACTGTTATAGTGAACTTACTTTTTTTTTACTTTTTACCTTTGTTTTTTCCCCTGTTTTCCATTTTATTTCTATTTATCTGTTGTGGGGGTTTTTGTCTTTTTTTTTTGTTAGCATTTAAATTATATATGTATGTTCTATTCAGACACACATTATATAAACACACATATATCAGTGCACATGCACAAATGAATACAATTAAACTGAAATACTGTAACTTTTTTATTTATTTTATTTATTTATTTTTTTTGAGACTAGGTCTCGCTATTTTTGCCCATGGAACCACAGGCTCTCGTTGCCCGGGGTACCACAGACTCAAGCCATCCCCAGCCTCAGCCTCCCAGGTAGCTGGGATGACAGGCATGCACCACCACGCCCAGCTATATATATATATATATATATTTTTTTTTTTTGGAACTAGGTCTCGCTACAGGCCCCAGGTGGAACTCGAACCACGATCCCTAGTCTCGGCTGCTTCATAGGCTGAAGCTTACAAGCACGAGCCACCGTGCCCCGCCTGTATCTTTTTTAAATGTTACCATTGGGGAGACTGGAAAAGGTGTGTGTGCAAGGATTCCCTCTGCACTATTTCTTACAACTGTTTATGACTCTACAAGAATCTCAATTTAAAATAAGTGGCTTCACAAACTGTATGGTAACATGCCTTTTCTTTTTGAGACCGGGTCTCGCTATTTCTGCCCATGGAACCGCAGGCTCTCGTTGCCCGGGGTACCACAGACTCAAGCCATCCCCAGCCTCAGCCTCCCAGGTAGCTAGGGTTACAGGCGTACACCACCGCGCCCAGCTATTTTTTGGGGACTCGGTCTCACTATGTTGCCCCGAGCAGGACTTGAACCGCGATCCCCAGTCCCAGCCACGACTCCATGAGCTGTGCCCGGCTGTATAGTAACATGCTTTAGAGAAAAGGTTGCAATGGACTCTCTGGGCTTTAGTTTACTAGAAACAGTCATGGCTCATTCTCGAAGGGCTTCATAGGTACAGTGGTGGTCTCACCAGACTCCAGGTCCGTCGGCTACCCTCCGCTACTATCGGCAGGGACCGGCCCACTCTTCTTTGGACTGAATAGTTCTCTGGGGATTTGGACGTAGCAAATAATAACCTCTCCTCCTTCTGTGCCAGGCATTTTGCCAAGGCGGCTCTGCGCGGGTTAGCCTCTTTCAGTCCCAGCATTCAACTTTTCTGTCAAGAAGTATCGATTGAAAGCCTACCTTAGGGAAAGCGCTGTTGTGGGCCCGGAGCTACAACAGTGAAGAAAATAAGGATCACTTGGAGATTTGTTTTAGCAGGAGGAGGAGAACACATTAACTACAGGCCAGGTGGAATGCCTTCTACAAAGGAAAATAAGGCAAAGTGAGAAACAGAGAATGACTGGGAAGGTAGAAGGCTCGCTCTGAGCTATTACCTGGCGAGAGTGAGGGTGTGAGCCAAGTAGGTAGTGGGGAGAGCTCGCCAGGGCAGGGCAAAGACCCTGAAGCAGGGACTGGATTGGCATGTTTGAGGAAAGGGGGGGGGCGGGGGGCTGAAGCAGAATGAACCAGGAGGAAACTGATGACAAGAGACTTGGCGAGGCAGGCAGAGACCAGAACCCTCAAGACTCTGTTGGTCTTGGTAAGGACCTTGGATGTTTATTCTGAGTGGAGCTGGAAGACACTGAAAGTTTTAAAAAAATAGAAGGGAAGAGGGCCGGGCACGGTGGCTCGTGCCTGTAAGCTTCAGCCAATGAAGCGGCCGGGGCTAGGGATCGCGGTTCGAGTCCCGCCTGGGGCCCGTAGCAAGACCTAGTTCCAAAAAAACAGCTGGGCATGGTGGCGCGCGCCTATCATCGCAGCTACCTGGGAAGCTGAGACTGAGACTAGGGATGGCTTGAGTCCGTGGTACCCGGGCAACGAGGGCCTGCGGTTCCACGGGCAAAAATCGCGAGACCTGGTCTCAAAAACAAAAAAGAAAAAAGAAGAGAAGTGAGGAAACCAGCCAAAATCCACGCAAGAGATGACGGCTGTTTGCATCCGACCGATACTGAAGGAGATGAGTGGAAAAGGAACGTGCTAATGAAGGGAGGCGTGGTGGTGGACGCAGGAACAGGAACTTGCGATGTTCTTTCCTGATGGCTTTATGTTTTTGGTGAATCAAGAAACAACCATCGGCCGAATGCGAGGAGGAGGCACTGGATGCTTCAGAGATGTGGGCACAGAGCTTCTTTGGTTTCCCAACCCCCTCAAACTCCTCCTTGGATTGTCCGGACACACACGCTTTTGCTTTTCACTCCGGGCACCTTTGTCTGGTTGGCTTTTTCTTGCCGGTTCAGATGTCAGAGTCTGCCAGAGTCCCTCTGCCCACCTGCGACTCTGCAGTCAGCTGCTGTCATGACCTTCCCCGCCGCAGCAGCAGCGACTCCCTGGCCACCTGTGTCCATGCAGGGAACCTCCTTTTTCTCCTTTTCCTGGGAACCCTGCCCCCTGGAAGTGAAATGAAGTGCAGCTTTTGTTTTTGTTTTTGTTTTTTTTTGAGACTAGGTCTTGCTGTTTTTGCCTGTGGAACCGCAGGCTCTCATTGCCCGGGGTACCACGGACTCAAGCCATCCCCAGCCTCAGCTTCCCAGGTAGCTGGGATGACAGGCACGCACCATCACGCCCAGCTATGTTTTGGAACTCAGTCTCGCTACGGGCCCCAGGCGGGACTCAAACCGCGATCCCTAGCCCCGGCCGCTTCCTAGGCTGAAGCTTACAGGCACGCACCACCGTGCCTGGCTAAGTGCAGCTTTTGGAAGGCGCTCCATCCATCCGTGACTCAACAGACCACTGCGCGACTTGCTCCGAGTTGTTCTCAGCGCTTGCCTTCTCTGCCCCAACCTGTGCCACAGAAATGGTCACGAACTCAAGGATTTTGTCCTCCTCCTTTACATTATCTCCCTAGGACCAACGATAAGATCTGGCACGTAGCGCACAAGTGACCGACATAATCATCACAAAGATGGGACTGGACGAGCGCGGCCGTTATCATCGTATTACCGGCCCGGCCAGCTCGAGCAGTGTCCCCAAGGTCATCCAAAAAGCTTGACTGAAAGGGGGATGTTCGTGATTCAAAACCAAGCCTCCTGATACGGGAGCCCTCGCTCTCAGGCACCATAGCGGAAGATGCTGACTTTGAGCTAGTAGATGTAAGGAGCTTGACAATTCATAGGAAAAAGAATATAACCGTAGTTCCACCCCCAACCTTTGGTCTAGATCCATCTTCTTTCATTGATCCTGTGAAACGTGCAGTCTTGTGTTTCATAACTAGATCAAATCCAGTTTAAAGATAGTCACCGAATTGGAATTTCAGTAATTGTGATGAGGGGTCTTTCCAGATTTCCGCTTTTTAAAAATTAATTAATTAACTCATTTATAGATTTCACATCATTGCAGTCCCTGGGAATCACCCACCACCTCCCTTCCCTGGTTGCTCCAGCTTGTCCCCCCCCCCCCCAGGGGGCTTAGTCTTCACAGAGGTGATGGTTATGGCGGCAGCAATTTGAACAGGGAGGCTATTTAGGAGCCGGAACCGTTTGGATGACTCGGGTGTCACAGTTCTCCTATGAACTCCCAGCCAGGCCCCTGCTCCTCTGTGGAATGGTGACAAGCTGGCAGGCTGAGGCTGCCGTGAGCATGCGTGAGCCCGAGATCGGGGAACTGCAAACACCACTTTAGGGAAGTCTGTACAACAGGGATTTCTCAAAATTTTGCTGAGAAATGCAACTTCTCTAATTTGGTTTTGTTGATCTGCATGTAAGACTCTTTCTAATTGGCATGGCTTCTCATCCCAGCTCATGTCAAACACATACAGCATTTCCATGTATTTATTTATTTATTATTTACTTACTTATTTACTTACTTATTTATTTATTTATTCATTTACTTACTTACTTATTTATTTATTTATTTATTCATACTAGGTCTCGCTATTTTTGCCCATAGAACCGCAGGCTCGGGGTACCACGGACTCAAGCGATCCCCAGCCTCAGCCTCCCAGGCAGCTGGGATGACAGGCGCTCACCACCACGCCCAGCTAGTTTTTGAGACTAGGTCTTGCTATGTTGCCCGGGGTAGTCCCAAACCCGCGGACTCAAATGATCCCTAGCCTCAGCCTCCCAGGTAGCTAGGATTACAGGCACGCGTCACCACGCCCAGCTATTTTTGGGGACTAGGTGTCGCTATGTTGCCCTAGGCAGGACTCGAACCCGTGGACTCAAGCGATTCCTAGTCTCAGTCACGCTCTAGGCTTCACTTAAAGGCGTGCACCACCGTGCCCGGCTCTCCACAGACTGGCTTATTAACAACAGAAATTTATCAGTTCTGGAGGCTGGAAATCTAAAATCATGCTGGCTGAGGGGTCTCCAGGGGGAGACTTCTGGCTGAATCCTCACAAGGCAGAAAAAGGTGGGGAACACTGTAGGTTCTGTTTTCTGAGACTAGATGTCACTATGTTGCCCAGGGTACTGCAGACTGAAGTTGCACAGCGTAGCATGGACTCAAGCGATCCCCAGCCTCAGCCTCCCAGGTAGCTGGGATGACAGGCGCCCGCCACAGGTCTTGCTGTATTGCCCGGGGTTGTCTTGAACCCGTGAACTCAAGCGATCCCTGGCCTCTTGCCTCCCAGCGCTTGGACTACAGGTGTGCTCCACCGTGTCCGGCTTTGTAGGTTCTCTTATACGTACACGAATCCCACACAAAGGCCACTCTTATGACCTAAGTCCATGACCTAAGCTCCTCCCAAAGGCCCTGCCTCTTTCTGCCACCACACTGGACGTCGCAGTTTCAGTGTTTGGATTTGGGAGGGACACAAACATTCGGATCTGTATAGCACTGGTCAAACTGACAAACGAGCGCACAACTATGAGCAGGAGGGAAAGACAGGGGAAGGGAGGGAAGGGGGGGGCAAATCCTTGAGATTACAATGTTGTGAAATTTATATATAAATAAATTAATTAAAAAAACAAACAAACAAACAAACAGACAACCGACCTCCCTCCTTCCCTCTCTGCTTTCTTGAGCGCGTACCACGAGCCAGGCCTGTGCCAATCACCTTGCTCGGTGCCGCTCAGTTTCTATCACGGCCAGTCTAGGAGGCAGGAGTGGGCATCATTCACGTTTTGCACAGAGCGTCGCACGGCTGAAGGGGCAGCGTTAGCACGGGACAGAGCCTCCCGCAGCCTCAAGCTGCAGCCTGCAAGCTTGTGAGCACAGCCGCTGTGGGCACGGGCCCTCCGCTGTCCCACCCTCAGGGTCTGCACACAGCCACCCCGGGGCCAGTGCCGCCTCGGTCCTGGAGGTCCTTCCTTTGTACTCTGCTTGGGTCACTCACCACCACTCAGGAAGCACAGAGGTGAAGCCGGAACACCATCACGTGGGGGGGGATTTAAAAACAAAAGGCGAAACACGAATGGATGGAAAAGCTGTGGTCTAGACACAGTGGAATATCACTCATTAATTAAAAATGACAGATTTGATGAACTTATGGTAACATGGATGGACCTAGAAGAAATCCTATGAGCAGGAACAAGTCAGAAAGAAAAAGACAGAAGCCAAATGGCTTCACTAATACATGGACAACCAAATCAAAGTACGGGGTGGGTGGGGGTGGGTGGGGGGAACCAGCTGGGTCCCCGGGGACTACAATGGTGTGAAATATATATATATAAAATATTAATATATATATATATAAATTGTTTCTATATCCAGTAGGGCAGGGGAATGACAGCATCTTCGTTGAGTGGCACATGCCTGTGGAATAGACATATCAAAAGAGGTGTCATGTTCATTCTGAGGACTGTGTCATCTAAAAGCAGGTAAATATGCATGGAAAACAAATACAAAGGGACTCCAGTGACAAGCTAAAGCTAATTGTAGCTTTATGGGACCTAAATTTAGTATTGCTGACTCACTTAAATTGGGTAGCGTAACTCTGAGGTGTGTTTGGAAAAACACACACACACACACCAAAACAAGATGTGGAGTTTTGAAGATCCAGCATGATATGATTTAACAACAGAAAACAACAAACCGAATTTTCTGGTGATGATGTGCTCAGCTAAGCTAGGGAAGCGATTATTATGGGGCTCAGGTCAACCTTTTATGTCTTATAAACCAGCTTTCCTCAGCTCATCATGAAAATAGCTATCATTTTGAAGTGCTCACTATATGCCAGGGAAATATGTATACACACAAATATCCATAGATATGGTTTGTACATATATTATTTCTTTAATCCTCATAACAATCCTATGAGGTACTTAACTATATTATCCTTGTTTTACAGAGTGTTTAATTGAATTGCCCGAGGTCGCCTGGCTAGTAAATGGTGAACTCCGCCGGATAAAGAGCCGGTGCTCTGATCCACTGTGCTCCCTTCCTAATTCCCTCTATCTGGAGAGGGTATTCTACTCGGCCTGGCAAAGAACAAAAATGTCCCAGTTAAGACGTTGTATTACTAAGCTGTAATAGATTTCATTGAAAACATTCTCTTGAACCTGCTTGCCTTTCTCCCTTTTGACTGCCAGTTTAAGCCATTGTTACCCCTCACTTGAACAATCGCAAATCACTTTCTGCTTCTACTTTGGCTCCATTCCAGTTCTTCACATTTTTTCATTTATTTTTATTGCTTATATGTATTTTTTTCTTACATCACTGTGTGCCCTAGAGTTCTCCCACCATCGTCACGCGTGTAGATGGTTATCATGATCTCCTGTGCTCATCCCTCCCCTGATTTTGCTCAGAACCTTACAAAACACAGATGCAATCAGGTCTCTTTCTTGCTAAAAACCCTCCTATGGTTACTCGTTGTTGTCACCGCTTCAACCTCTGCTTCTTTTGCCAGACTGTAAGGTCTGTGGAGATGACGAGCCTTCCTTGTTCAAGTGTTGCAGCTCCAGCATCTAGAATAGTGCCTTGTACATGGTACAAAGGAAATACATTTGTTGAATGAATGGAATTTAAATGACCCTTTAAAAGACTTATTAGTCACTTTAAAAGGATCAGGTCAGAGGTAAGGAGGTAGGTTTTCCATAAATTGTAATCACATAATTACTTGTTAATTTTCTTCTTTAACCTATCATGCTCTTATGGCCTCATGGACCATAAACTCCAGGAGGAACCAGAAGCGTCTTGTCCCCTACTATGCCTAGCTCCACGTTCGGCTCCTAGGAGACGCTCAGTAAATATTTTTTGCTTGAATAACTTACCATGTAGATTGGAACTGACGGATTCATGATGACACGTAGTACCGGTTAGAGCAGAACTGGAAAACTCTAACTGTAGTTAATAGGAGTCGTGGAGGATGCGTATTCTCTCACTCATTCAGTACACGTTCATGAGGTAGCTACAGGGTGCTAGATCCTGTGATTGTCACTTTGGTGTCATGGAACTGGAGACCGGTGACCAACAGGCAACGTGAGTCTGCGAGACAGATACTTCGGAGCAGCCTGAAGAGGGTACTTTGGGGACGGCCTCGAGGGAACATTCCTTGGTTTAGGCTGTCGGAAGTGACCTCTAAGTGGTCAGTATCCAAAGGAAGAGGCTGTGGAGACTGCTGGAGAGTGTTTGCACGCCCAAGAGGCCAGAGGCAGGGGAGCCGCTGGGAGTCTCAGCGAGAGCCTCAGGTTCGGGACCCCTTCCTTCCCTTCTCCCTTTCATCCAACACATTTTTACGCAGCCACGCCCGTGCCAGGCATTGTATTAGGCCCTTAGCAGGGCCGGTTCGCAGCTAGCTGCTGGAAAAGGAGTACGCCCGCGCATAGACACGAATACTTTGAAACTGCAGCTACCAACGTTTCATTGGTAAATTTCCCCTTTACTCCTGTGGGAAAACTGACCTCCGGGCTGCTCAGCGTCCCTCCACCCGCCCCACAGCGCCCTGTGGATGCTTCCTGAAGGTGTCCTGAACTGAAGGATGGAGCAGGGAGTAGACGGAGTAGCCAACCTGACCACCAGCAGGGAAAAGCCCTGGACCAGCGCTTTTCCAGACCTTCCAAGAGGAAAAGGCTCTCCGCGCACTGCCGGACACCTGAGCAACAGGAGCCGGACACCTGGGCAACAGCACTTATCAGTGACCATGGCAAGCTGGGAGTTTGACCTAAAGCTGATCAGTTTAATTGGCAGAGCCGGCTGATGGCCCAGGGGCGGGCAGGTTTCCAGTCTCTGGCTTAGGAATGCTTTTTCCTTTTTTTGAGACCAGGTCTCATTTTGTGGCCTGGGGAACCTCGGACTCAAGCGCTCCCCAGCCTCGGCCTCCCCGGTAGCTGGGATGACAGGCGCATGCCACCGCACCCAGCTATTTTTTAGGACTAGGTCTCGTTATTTTGCCTCAGGGAACTGCAAGCTCACGTTGCCCGGGGAACCCCGGACTCAAGCCATCCCCAGCCTCGGCCTCCCCGGTAGCTGGGATGACAGGCGCGCGCCACCACGCCCGGCTGTTTTTGGGGACCAGGTCTCGCTGTGCTGCCCCGGGCGGGTCTCGAACCCGCGGACTCAAGCGATTCCCAGTCCCAGCCGCGCTTCAATGGCTTGACTCTTTTTAAAAGAAAGTATATGTATTTTTAGCTAACTTTAAGTTTGCATATGTGTGTTTACAGACATTACATTACAGCGAACCCCAGTGTAGGCCTGCGGCTAAACGCAGCGCCACCGCGCCCGGCAAAACGGGGGTTTTGTGCTTTTCGGGGTGGTCCCGAAGCCGCGGACTCAAGCCATCCCCAGCCTCGGCCTCCCAGGGAGCTGGATTACAGGCGCGCGCCACCACGCCCGGCTGCTTCTTCAGACCAGGTCTCGCTCCGTGGCCCGGGGTCGTCCCGAACCTGCCGACTCGGGTGATCGCCGGCCTCGGCCTCCCACTAGCTGGGATGACAGGCGCGCCACCACGACGGCGGCTTTCAATAAACGGTCGTAGCGAGCCCAACCTCTGGGCTGCCGGGTGCCGGCGACGGCCCCTCGGAGGGTGACAAGCCACGCACCCCGGCCTCCAGACGCGCACCCCCGAAACGGCCGAGGGCCGAGGCGCGCGCCCGCACACGCAGCGGGCGACGTCCCGGGCGGCTTCCTGGGCCTCGGAGCTTAACGTGCTCAGGACGTCACCGCTCCTCGCGTGGCCCCGCGGGTGGGTTTCCGGCGCCCCGTTGCTTTCTGGGAATTGTAGTCCGCCGGTGGTGGCGGCGCATGCGCGCCAGCGCCTCGAGAACTACATTTCCCGGCGGGCCGGGCGGGGCCGCCGGCCGCCGCGCGCCGCGACCCGGAAGTTGCCCGTCAGACGCGGAGCGTGCGCCGCGCGGCGTCTGAGGCCTGGTGTCCCCGGGAGGGAGGGAGAGGCTGCGCCGCGCCTTGGAGGGGGTCGTCGGGTCCCCGCGGCGGGCTTGGCGGTCGGCGGGCGGCGCCATGGCGGTGAGTGTGGCGGGAAGAGCCCGCCGGGCCGGGCCGGGCCGCGGGGTCGTGGCCGGTCTGCCCCTGCTGGACGCGCGGGCTGTCCACAGTGCGGCGGCCGCTGGCCTGATGCTGCGCGAGGGAGGCCGCCCCGGCCCTCCCCGCGCTTAGGGCGGCCGCTGCCGGGGCGCCTCTCCCGCCGGCGCTGCTTCTGCGGACGGCCCGTCCCGCGGGCGTGTCCTTCGCCCGGTGTCCAGAGCCGGCTCGGACGGGAGACTGGACTCTGCTTTTCAGCGAGAGGCCGTCGCACGTCACCCCGCGAATAGAGACGTCCTTCTCCGTGGGGGTCCGCGCGCGCGGTGACATACGTGGCCACAGATGTCATCGCCTGTGTCAGCTGCCTCCAGGCGCCTCGTGGCCGTCTATGTGCGTGCGGTGACATACGTGGTCACATATGCCATCACGTGTCACCTGCCTCCAGGCGCCTCGTGGCGGTCCACGCGCGCGGTGACATACGTGGCCACATGTCATCACATGTCAGCTGCCACCAGGCACCTCGTACAGGTCCACGTGTGTGCGGGTGACATACGTGGTCACACATGTCATCATGTGTCAGCTGCCACCAGGCACCTCGTGGCGGTCCATGCGCATGCGGGTGACATACGTGGCCACATGTCATCACGTGTCAGCCGCCTCCAGGCGCCTCGTGGCGGTCCACACGCGCGCGGTGACATACGTGGCCACATGTCATCATGTGTCAGCTGCCACCAGGCACCTCGTACAGGTCCACGTGTGTGCGGGTGACATACATGGTCACACATGTCATCATGTGTCAGCTGCCACCAGGCGCCTCGTGGCGGTCCATGCGCCTGCGGGCGGCATGCGTGGCCACAGATGTCATCACATGTCAGCTGCCTCCAGGCACCTCGTGG
>PVHY01031707.1:0-12433 GCA_004024945.1 Uropsilus gracilis | reverse complement strand
GGGAGGCTGAGGCTGGGGATCACTTGAGTTCACAGGATCAGGACTACCCCAGGCAACATAGCAAGACCTTGTCTCAAAAGAAAAAAAAAAAAAAGTAAATCAGAAAGTGAATATAGCCGGGCATGGTGGCTTGTGCTGGTAAGCTTCAGCCTATGAAGTGGATGGGGCTAGGGACTGTGGTTTGAGTCCCACTTGGGGCAACAGCGAGACCTAGTCCCAAAAAATAGCTGGGCGTGGTGGCACACACCTATAATCCCAGCTACCTGGGAAGCTGAGGCTGGGAATTGCTTGAGTCCGTGGTACCCCGGGCAATGTGAGTCTGCGGTTCCATGGGCAAAAATTAATTTAAAAAAAAAAAAAAAAAAAGGAGAATGAATATCCCAGGAGGTAGTGAGAAGGGCAAGATGTGGCCCTGACTTGAGTGGTGAGGACTAGTGGGGACTGACATCCCAGGCACCATTTTCTTGTCTCTGATCTAAACACAGACCAACACAGACCAACACAGTCTTCCCATTCCCCCACACCCAACACAATTCTTCCTTGGCTCTTCCCTAGGTTAGAGAAGAAGTTATAGAAAACAGTGACATACTATTCAGAAGAAGCTGCTTGACCTGATAAGCTATTTCCTATTCTGGGCCAAGCTATGCCTCACAGATTAGCTGGGTAACTGAGAACAAGGTGTCTGCAATATTCAGAGACCTCATGAATGATGTTGAGCTAAAGAAACGTGGGCTATAAGAGGGACTATTCTTAGTGATGGGGAGGGGTGGAAGAAATAGATTTCTGTTTACAGACTTCCACAATGTCAGATTAGCAGGGACCAAAGCTTATATGCCCTCAGTTGGAAAAAGAGGGGAAAGAACTTGACCAGGATGCTAGTCAAGTGAGTAAGGGGGGGCGCATAGGTACTCTAAGTCTAGGGTTCTTATAGTCTATTTTTCTTTTTGGGTGATGATAAATCCTACAAGACAGTGAAGACTGAGAAGGAGCAGTCTAGATATATTTGAGAAAACCAGGGACTAATTCCTAAGTATTTTCACCTTTACCTATTGGAGAAACAATTGCAGCATAAAAGTTGGACCGTTAAGCTAATTAAAACCTATATATCAAGGACTCAGGTTTTGAAGTGTAATTTAAAGGGATGGGCTAGCTTCTCCAGGTCAGTAAGAACAAAGGAAATTTGACAAAGGCAAATCACTTTTCCCAACTGAAACACTTAAAATGGAAACCATGTTTCAGAAGAGCCAAGCCTGAACATGAGGTAAAGTGGCAGGACTTTGTAAAACCAAAAGAGCTCTAGTAGTTATTCACCCCTGAACTCTGGAAAAATGAGACCTTCAATAGTAGAACAGCTTCTCATTACTGAATGCCAATGTGTCAAACTTTACCTGCCTCACCTTATCCTCACAACAGCCTTCAAAGGAATTGCCTTAGATGGAAAAACAGAGGCTCAGGGTGACAAAATAACTGGCTAATATTAATAGAGCAAAGCCAGAACTGAAAGTCAGATGTTTTATTCCAAAAATCTAGATATAGACTTTGTACTGATATCCATGGAGTGTGTGTCACTGTAAACTAGTCATATCCTCCTCTTGGTCCTTTCCTACTACAATTCTTCACATTTGCATATGATTTCAGTGAACAAGGTCAGTCTAGATCCTTGTACCATTTTATAGATGGAAAAGCTAAGAATAAGCAATGATCAACCAGCTAACAAGGAGAGTAGTTAGGAGACTTAATGTACTTCCTGTTGGACATTCTACATATCACTGTCTCAGAAACTGTTCTAAGACTCTAGCTTTACTGTGTCACCCACTGGGTCCTCACCACCCCACCTATCAGAAATGGGAATCCAAGTCTACTCTTCAGCCTGCCCCTTCAAGCACTGAGTCATCAGAATATCTACATTCCCTAACTCTAAAACCTCTCCAGCACTAGGTATCTCTTCCTTTTATTTTGGAAACTTAGAACTGCTACTTGCTCTTGATCCTGATGATCCCCGGTGCTATTTAGGATCTTTATCCAGGTCAGTCCTGCTGCCTATCTCTCATCTTACTCTCCAGAAATGAGGATCACACCTCAGGCCGGTCCTTTGCCTTTAAATAACCCTGGGGACATTTGGGTGTTTTTGAAGGAAATTAACTACTAGTGATAGGGAGGTTATTTTTGAAAAAAGTCAAACACTTTACACTGATCAGTGCCCAGGACCTCCTTGGTCCAGAGGCTACTGGTTACCAGGCAGCCAAGGATGACAGAACATCTATTAATCTCATTAAACTTGCCAAGCCCCAGCTCATTAGCATTGCCCAAATGATCATTATTGGCCAGACAGAACTAATTTCCCAAGGAGTGCTCTTTAGTTCCTAATCATTTCCACTTTCATGAGAAACTGCAGTTCTTAACACACTGAACACTGAGGGTTCCTGGATGGGTAGGAGTATAAGAGCTACATACAGCCTACAGGGTCAGGGGTCTTGGCCTTGGCTCAGTTGTACTCCTCTTGTGATCTGCAACAGTTACGTAACTTCTCTGAGCCACACCATCATTGTTCCAGAAACAATCTCCCTGTCTACCTTTCAGATTTTGATATAAAAATTAAATAAGCTAACTAGTGGGAAAAGTACTCCATTGCATTTGTAACATACTATAAAAGAATATGGGGCAATACCCATTTTTACTATTACCTAATTCCCATCCCCTCATTAATTCAACAAACATTTCTCAAGTCTTCTTAGATACTGGCATTGTGAAGATGCTTCAAAGAGCACTCACAACTCTTGTGCTCTATGTGCTTTTTAAAAAAGACCTCTCTCTAGGTATTGCTTTGTTTTCTTGACTGCTATTAACAGAGGAAAAATGCACACAAAATAAAAACAACAGTTCTAGAGTCAGATTGGAATGAGTCCCAGTGGCAGTTGGACCATTTTTGAGTTGTAATCTTGGATACATTCCTTAACCTCGTTGGGCCTCTGGTTCAACTGCAAAATGGGGGCTACACGAACCTCTCAAGGTTAGGGTAAAGATTAGAGATAACATACATAAAGTGCACTGTTTAATGGCTGGGACTGGTAGGTATTTGCTAAGCTAAATACCCTATGAAGACAGATGATTCTAACTTGGCACTCTAACTCCTTCACATTTTAGCGTGTAAGAGGAACATCTCCTATTTCTCTAGCCCCCTCTGGCACACTAGAGGGTGGTAGATAGCACATCTCTCACCTGTAACCCAGCTTCCTAACCTCTTTGGAATGTCTTTGGAATGTTGCCCCCAAAGGTAAATTCTCCTGTTATCCTGCATCCCCACATCCTCCCTGCTACATGTCACATATGCTTTGCTACTTCCTCATTACATCATTGTAACATTCCCTTGCTGTGGTATATAAGTGGTTTCTTAGTTTCATTTAAAGTTGGACCTGGACATGCTTCCCAGGATCCCCATTCTGTGGGCTAGCCTCACAGATGGCTATCCATCTCTTCCGTCTCAATTTCTTCTTCATTCCACATACGACTCCTAACAACTCATGTTGTCTCCCAATATTCCACAATTTGCCTGAGAATAAAAGAATCAGAGGAGGTGGAAAATGCATTCTTTTTCTCTTCAGAGTGTTGCTTCCCTCCGCTAACTGCTAAATTACTACTACTACTATGTGGGGTTAGGAGAAGTTTCAGGCACTGCTGAGCCATTTACTCACCCTTCAGCTATACCATGAAGTCTCTAGTCTTATTATACTGCTGCATAAGTATCAGCATCTGGTAGGACCTGAGAGAAACACTTCCCCCCTCACCCCCCCCCACTCCCCCGCCGTGAAAGCAGAAACAGAAGGTAAACCTGGAGCCTCAATAATCTCTACCGTGAGTATCTGCCTTTCCACCCCTGCATCTTGAACTCTAACTCTATGCCAAAAGTGGTCTTAGGTGAGGCTTAGGCTATGACAAGCAGGTAAGGAAGGTATAGCTGGGTAAGGAAGGAAGTAGCAAGGAGTGGGTAGGTGTCAATGTTGGGCCTATATTATAATCCCTAACACTGAGCTAGAGATCTGACTGTCAAACTATTTTTTTCAAAAATCATCCCAATGCCTAACTACCCTCTCAATAACTGGGCCCACTATGTGGCAGGTATTAAAACAAATGAACAATTCATACATTGATCCAGCAATCAGTTTCTGATCTCAAGAAACTCCCAGTTCAGCAGGTGACAATATCACCCTGGCCACAAAGCACAGGAGCCCTGGACTGTAGCCTGGCATCATCAGAAGGGAAAACTCCACAAAAAGAAAGTGTGTAGAAGAGCAAAAGAAACTGAAAGAGCAAAATTAAGATTATACTCTACTGACAGATCAGTTTTCTATGTATGATTATAGGAATTTTTCGGCAGTAGGTCACTATGAAATATTATAAGATGTAATAAACTTATTAAATATGAAAACTTAAAGCTTTGTACAGATGTCTTTTTTTTAAAGTTTCTTTTCTATATGAAGCAGCGGTAGCTGCTTAAAAAATTAGTTTATTATGGAAGTAGCTGTAAATTGGTCAATGTCTACAAAATTAAATAAAAACATTATCTTGAAAGCAGTTTTAACTTTTTCAAACAAACTGTGTATAAATTCTTTTAGACCCGTGTAGCAATTTGTACCGGTAATGTATTTTGCAGATCAAATTCTAAGACTTTCGCTTTTCTTTTACATTTAAAAGGTGTGTATTTTTATTTTCTTCTTGAAATCATTTTAGCATAATGTCAAAATGAATAAAGTTTATATTCAGAAAAACACGATGACTTCCCATTGAATGATGACACCAGGAGAGGCCATGTCTTGCTGGAAGAACTGCAGAACCATGTACAAGGTAAAGCCCCTTTCTCATAATTCTGCTCTCTCTCGTCTGCTTTCTTTTTTAAGTATACAGAGGGTAGGGTTGGAAACAAAAGTGTGAAACAGAATTTCAGTGCTGTGTTCCCTTGATGAAAGCATACTAATTCTTGTCTTGAGAGATAACAAAAAGAACATGCAGCAGCAGCATCATTCCAGGCATTGTCACAACCTAGCAAGCACTAATCTTTTCGATCTATAGATGAAGAAACCAAGGTTCAGAGAGCCCTCAAATAATTTGTCCAGTTATGTTAAATGACATGGCTAGGATAAAAAGACCCCAAGTTTGTCATTATTGTAAGGTATGTGTTCCTCCACTACACAGCTTGCATTGACCACCCCTACTCCCCTGGACTCTACACACACCCATAGGAAGACTGATCCTGACTTTCCTACTGATACACCACATGACTTTGGGTTTTGGATCATGTGACCATAAAGGGCTCTTCTAACACTAAACATGTGGTCCTGGTAATCATTACTAACTCTTGTTAGGCATATACAATAGGCCAGGAATACTTCCCTAAGCCTTCAGCTATGAGTAGGTGATGGTAGGTATTGTGCCCATTTCACAAATGAGGAAACTAAGGGGTGGAGCTTAGTCACATACAAGGCAGGACAGCACCAAAGTCTGCTCCTAATCTTGACCCAGAATGGCTTCATGTCTAAGTGCTCTGCGCTGTACCTTCCAAAAAGTCAACTTCTTTATCTACCTCCTAATAGTTTCTGATCTTTGAGGCATAACATAAACTCATGGGACTTGCAAAGGGCATACTCTCCAATCTAGAGTCAATCAGCACTTGCTGTGAGCCTGAAAGATAGCCTCCACCCCCTTCCCATGCCTTTAGGGGGCTGGCTCCTCACAGTGATAATGTGGCAAGATTAGTCACTGCTTGCTGTTGGTTGATTATAGCTATTCTTTTCTGTAAATGAAGTTTAAAAGTCATCAAAGGGTTTGTCAGCTGTGACTTATGAGCCTCTTTCCTGCAGAGAAGTTGGGCAATGACAAATGCCCCTCTCATTCTGTCATCTATTACTAGTTGGAAGGTGCCATGTTCCAATTACTGGAGACCCCGATGGAGCTCATGGAAAACCCTGCTCCAAGCTGTGGCTATTACTCAGGCCTGCCAGGCCTGCCAGCAGAACTGCCATAGGTCCAGGCCCACTGGGTAGAAATGAAGTAAGAGCGTATGTCTGACTGCGAATCAACCCCTTCCACTTCTTACTTCAGCTACCCCTGTTACTCATGGATAACATGAGTGGGTTTAAACCTGGTGGGTTTATCCAACACCCATTTCATAAATGAATAAAAAAGAAAACATGGGGCACTGTACAGGCTGCTGAGTACCCAGGATCATGACTGCCTAAGACAACAGATATAAAGAAATAAGACCAGTGGAGCACAGCAGACTATGATGCTCAAAAAAGAGAAAAGAGGATTATGTACCTAAGATGTTTAGAGGAAGCAGATACTAATGAACTCCTACAGTCCTGCGCTCTACCAGCTGAGCTAGCGAAGGGAATAGGAAGCAGATACTGAAATGACACTCAGACATCATCTAGTGTCATCAACTGCTTAAGTATTCAATTATATGTCATGCCCCATCCTAAGTCAAAGATGAATAAAAGATAGCAGTCCCTGCTGCTGACAGTAAAAGAGGTTCTGTTTGTTTGTTTTTTAAGTGACTTACCCATGGTTACAAAACAAAGCAGGTTCAAAGATGGAATGTGAACACAGGTCTCCCAATCTCCAGTGATAGAAAGGAGGAAAGGGAGTCCTTCTTTTTTTTTTTTTTTTTTTTTTTTTTTTTTTTTTTTTTTTTTTTTTTTTTTTTTTTTTTTTTTTTTTTTTTTTTTTAGACTAGGTCTTGCTATTTTTGCCTGTGGAACCGCAGGCTCTCATTGCCTGGGGTACCACAGACAGGGAGTCCTTCTATGTGGCTCTTTACACAGAGTTAAGACTGCCAATTCCCATTTAAATGCCACCTATACACCTAATTACATGTTTGATTTCTGCTAAGTCCCTTAACCTATCCCAAATCTCAGAAAAATGAGTATAACAAAATTTATTTCAGAGTTGTGGTGTAGATTAAGATAATACATGTAAAATGCACAATGGCAGTTTCATATTAAGTATCCCAAAATACTACTTATCATCAATTTCCAAAACAACTTAGAGGTAGTAGTCATTCATCTCATTTTACAGACAAAAAGACAGTCTTCTTTGTATAGTCAGTGGTTCTCAAAATTATTCTGAGAACCAGCTTTTTGTTTTGTTTTATAAACTTCTAATCCATTATGAACAAATATATTTGTAAAATTGTCAAATTACTGGGAAAAAAGTTTCTAAGCACCTACTCTTAGTTTCTACAGAATTATAAACTAAGTAGTTTGTAACTGTAAACTGGCATTGTTCAGTGAGTGACACTTGAGCAGCACAGCTGTAAGCTACTCTCACCTACTTCTATCAACCTCTATAAAAACCAAAGACACAAAAGCCATGAGGAAAAGACAAAACAAGCTAAGCACCAAATTGAAGCACACAACTATGGGCAGGAGGGAAAGGGGGGGATTGAAGGGGAGGGTGTGTGTGGGGGGTAAATCCCTGGGATTGCAATGATGTGAAATTTATATATAAATATATTTAAAAAAAAATAAAAGTGGATGCAAGCAAAAACAAAAACAAAAACCAAAGCCAATGAAAGAACAGAGTTTATTTCAAGTCCTTTAGTCTGGTTTCTACTGGAGTTTGGCATTAGAATGATTTACAAAAACTATCCTAAGGTTTTCCCTTGTTGTTTCTCTTAACAGGAGAGAAGAGAGTAAGAAAGATCAAGAACGAATTCAAGGATCTGTCACCAAACACATCATAAGGTGATTTATCTTGGTCATCTGTTCTAAGTCATGAGAGAAGACAATCTAAGCTTAACATTGGGACTGGAACAAACATCCTGAGGCCTGGGGACCTAAAAGAAGATATATACCAGCCTCAAGAGGCTGGTATTCCTGGACTCTCACCCCACCATAAAGGATATGAAGAAGTCACATGAAAAATTGCTCAACATCACTAACAATAAGGGAAATGCAAATCAAAACAACAATGAGATACCACCTTACACCAGTAAGAATGACCCACATCCAAAGAATGGGCAACAACAAATGCTGATGAGGATGTGGAGAGAAAGGAACACTCTTACACTGCTGGTGGGAATGTAAACTGGTCCAACCACTATGGAAAGCTGTGTGGAAAGCCCTCAAATTAATGAAAATGGAACTACCATTTGACCCAGCAATTGCTCTTTTGGGAATCTACCCAAAAGAGACCTCAATGTGGGTACAAAAGGACACCTGTGCTCGGATGTTTACTGCAGCACTATCTATAATTGCAAGGACTTGGAAGCAACCTAAATGCTGCAAAACAGAGAACTGGATGAAAAAAACATGGTATATATACACTACGGAATATTACTCATCAATTAAAAATGACAAATTCGATGATTTTATGATAACATGGATGTACTTAGAAGAAATCATATTAGCAGAAACTAGTCAAAAAGAAAAAGAAACTGAATGGTTTCACAATGTATGGATGGGATATAAAGAAAAAATAAACAAAAGCCATGATGAAAAGTCAAAACAAGCTAAAACTGAAGCACACAATTTTGGGCAGGGGGGAAGGGAGGGAATGGTGGGGGGTGGGGTGAATCCCTGGGATTACAACGATGTGAAATTTATATATAAATAATTTTTTTTAAAAAGGATATGAAGAAGTCAGCCAAGCAGTGGAGGTACATTGTAACTTTTCTCTTTGGTAATTCTAATTTTCAGTTTTACATACACAACAGCCTTCTCCTCCTAGGAAGTTTCTTGTCAGACTGACATTGATTCACTCCTGATGCCACTGCAAACCCAAGAGTATAACTGGCTGGGGCAACTAAGCAGTTTTTAACCAACCAAGACACAGTAGTTTTGTTAAGCCTGTGGACAATCCCGCTCAGCACAAACTCCCCAGAAACGGAAAGAAAAGACAAAGAACATATTTATTAGGAAGCTCAGCAGCTGAGGGCGAACTGAGAGGAAGAAACTCAGCGGGCCCCAGCTTGTTCATCAGCAAGCCTTTTATATTGTTTTACAATCTAAGTTATACATTTGCATTCCTATTCTAAGTTAAACAAATGTAAAATATGGTGGGGCTGTTAAAGACAAACTTTAAGTTTTACAACTGGGCTAACCATAAACTTTAAGTTTTACAACTGGGCTAACCATAAAGTTACCTACATTAACATAAAGCCATTTGAGGGGTTATCAGTTTGTTTTCTGGAGGGAGGGGGGTATCCTTTAGGGAGGGAACTGCTTGTCTCCTAAATCAAGGGAGTGCTACACTGTATTTGCTCAGTTTATTTTTCAGGCTTTTAACATTCAAACAGTATACCTTGAATCTTCTGAGCGCATGGCCAAATGTTCAGCAATGTTTAAAGTGCTTTTTGTTTGAGTTTATGTGGTGCTACCTTTCAGCACAACAACTTGCTGCTGTGAGCAGGGGTCTACCTACCATCAAGCAGGAATCAAATCCTAAATGTTTACTTCCATGTTTAATATGGTCAAGAGAATCATCTCCAAAGTCAAAAGTTAGTTTATTTTAACTACTGAACTAGCTATGTGATATGACCTCCCAGGAATGTCTTAAGTTCTTTACATAACATGTAAAATGGGGATAGCAATACCTATTTATAGGATTTCTAGAGTATATAAAATAAGTGTTTAGAACAGGTTCTGTCTGGCACATTAGAAAGGACATAACCATTAGCTACCACTATTAGTTATTATGGAAATGTACAATTAACCTAGAGTTAAACTGTGATGAAGGAAAGGACATGTTATCACTGTGGATAAAAGTATTGTTACCAAATTCTAATATTTTTGAAGTGCCTGGATCATAAATGGAACCATAGGAGTAGAATTCATTAAGTGTTGAATGAAAAAATAAGTAAGTGTCTAGAGTAAAGCAGCTCTGGAGAATACAACTTGAGAAGAGGCAGAGAACCCCAAAAAGGTCTCTTTATGCCTTAAGGGTCCAGAAGGCAAATTGTGCTCCCCTGCCTTCTGGGCAACAGAGTAATAATTATTCAACAGTTTTTTGATAAAAGAGTGACTAACCAAATCTCTTCAGCATATTATTTCTCTATTCATGAATTTACAGTAACTTCTTTGTGGCATTTAAAACTCATACTTGAAATCTAGTAAACAAACATAGGAGACTTGTTATTGACATATACATATGAAAATGACCATTAGATTTGTTCTTCCTCTACTTAATACTGCCCCTTGTATCTCTCCCCTGTAGTCCATTACAAAAATACCTGATGTGGTGAGGTTGCCCTGCAATCAGCATTCATTGTGATAGCACTGCAAACTGGTATTGTATAGCACTTCTGGAACACAATTAGGTAGTGTAACTCAAGAGCCAGAAAATGTTCATACATTTTGACACAATGATTCCACTTCTGGGAATCTGTCCCAAGGAAATAATCTAATATACATAATACCCTTTCCCTTAGATGCTTAGGTGCTATCTCACTATTACCTATAATAGTGAGAAGGTGGAAAAAGCTTGAATGACCATCTAACCTGTGAACCGTATGATAAAGTTACTCAAGAGAAAACTATGAAAAATTAAAATTATAAAAAAACTATTAAAAAATATAAAAATTATTAAAAAATTATATTTATTGAAAACCATGTAGCAACAAGGACAATTGTTAGAGCTTTATGTAACATGCTATAATGTTATCTGAAAAATTAGGTTACAAAATTGAATAATTCAACTATGTAATCCAAATACAATACATAAGAAACATGGGAAGGAAATATTTCAAGATCCTAATGGTAGGTACTTTCCTGTGGAGGGGTGGGCATTTAGGTAATTCTTATAATCGTGTCAAATAATAACCACACCAAATCGTACAAATACCCACCTTATTGACCAAGAATTTTTAAATAAAGCAATAATATGTGCAATCAACTTAAAAAAATTTTTAATGTGTAAAAAAAAAAATTAGGCAAGACAATCAAAAAAATGAAACAAATTTCTAAGCCATTCAAGGTTCTGTGTTAGAACCAAAAGGACTCAGAATCAAAAGGAAAAAAATAATAAATCAATAACCTTTTATCTAAATTTCAGTTTTAAATAAATAGTGCAATATTATAGTGACTATGTAGAGGATGAACATGAACAATAGTGATTAAGAATGGAGAGAGTTACTGTCTAAAAATATCTATGCAGTCAAATCAGTAGGATTTGGTTCAGCATATGATTCAGTGCATGGGGGGAAGAAGTATGTGGCCAATAGAAAACACTGGCTCAGGGAGCTGGGTGTCCTGTCCAGGGCAGCACCACTAGTAGATGAGTAGTTGATCCTGGATTTAAATCCTGGTCTGTCTCTGTTCAAAGTCCATGTTCTTTGTCTTGCAACTAAGAAACCTATTAAAATTTGGGGGGAGGGAGAGTTTTTTTGACTAGCTACTGCCTGTTAGAAACTTGGTTAGTATAGTGTCTCAGGTTTTTGAGGGTTTTTTTAACTTGAGAAATTTTTTGTTTACTTCAAGCCTATATACATTTCAGATATTTCCTCCAGAACCTGCAAGCCCAAAGCATACAAAATTTCATGGAGGTTTGATTTGCAGATAATAACCACTGAAGCTTACCGAACACCTACTACCACTATATATCTTTTTTTTTGACTTAATTTTTTCCCTTAATTACACACACACACACACACACACACACATATCACATCATTGTCTACCCCAGGCTCTCCCACCACCCCATTACCCATGAACCATCTGTATCTCTTGTGCCCTCCTCCTCTCCCACACTTTCCCCCTTTCCCCTCTCCTGTTGTATGCCTCAATTTTGTTGGCAGTTTTATATTTTTCTTATCCATTTGTTTGTTTCCCCTGTAGTGAGACCATCCCATATTTCTTTTTCTTTCTGGCTTATTTCGGCTAACATGACTCCTAGCTCCAACCAGGTTGCTGTGAATGACGTAAGTTTGTCTTCTTTGATTGATGAATAATATTTCTTGTGTAGACATACCACATCTTTTTCAGCCATTCTTTACTTTGGGGCATTTGGGTTGTTTCCATATCCTGGCAACTGTGAATAGTGTTTGAGGGGTTTTTAAGAGACCAGAAAAATTTTACTCTTTATCTGCAAGGGAAAAAGATACAGTATCACAACTGCTTCTCTCAGTTGAACTGACTGAAAGTTCATTAGATATTGGGTATTATGCTTGTTGTCTTGGGGTTGTAGGTTTTTGTTTGCTTTTGTTATTTCCTAATTATTCATTGGCTGGTGTTTATTTGATGTTCATGGCAGCAGGGCCTCTTGAACTTAGGTATACAAATATATATCATATTACATGTACATGAGCACTTTGGTTATTATGCCATGTTTACTAAAGATGCTGCAGCTGTGAGAGAGGTCAGACTGCAGCCTCCAATAAGGAACAGTATCTAAAAGGCCGGGCATGGTAGCGCATGCCTGTAGGTGGCAGCCTAGGAAGACA
>PVHY01031706.1:0-12427 GCA_004024945.1 Uropsilus gracilis | reverse complement strand
CACCCCCACCCCCGGGGACCCCGCCGCCCGCCGCGCGCCCCGGCCCGCACAGACCTCGCCCGCCGCGCCGCGCCGCGCCGCGCTCGGCCGCCCGCAGGTCCCGGCGCCCGGTCTGGGGACGCGCCGCCGCCTCCCGCCCTCCAGCCCCGGCCCCGGCCCCGGCCCCGGCCCCGCCCGAGGCCCCGCCCCCGGCCCGGCCCGCCGCGCCCCGCCGCCCCGCGCGGGCGAGAGGCGCCGCCCCCGGCCCGCCCCGCCCGCCCCCCGCGCGGCTCCGGGCCGGCCGGCTGCGCGGGGCCGAAGCCCCGGGCCCCGGAGTGGCCGGACCGGGGTGCCCCGGCCGCCCCGAGCCGCGCCGCCCGCGCCCCGAGTCTGCGCCGGCGCGTGTCGCGCCCGGAGCCGGGAACAAAGCGGCGCCGCCGACCTGCAGCCGCCTGCGGGGAGCCCGGGCCGCGCCGCCCTGCGGCCGAGCGTCCTGGACGCAGCCCCGGGGCCGAGGACCTTCCGGGCTCGGGTCCGTTTCCGCGTGTGTCACCTGCGGAACCGGCCCCGCGGGGCGGGCGGTGGGCGAGGCCGGGACGCCCCGTCTCGGCGCTGGTGGCGGGAGCTGCTTGCGTTGGGGGGGGGAGGGGGAGCAGCCCCATCGTTCTCTGCCGAGGGGACACCTCCGTGGGCGGGGAGACGCCGCCGCCGCCGCGGGGTGACCCGGGGGAAGGGGACAGGCGGCCTTCAAGAGTGCCCGGGGAAGGGGCGCTGGGGGTGTGGAACAGGGGACCGGGCGGGCAGTGTTGGGGGTAGCACGTGCAGGGGCCCATGGCCCGGCTCCAGCTGGAGGAGGGTTTGGGGAAGCGGAAGAGCCAGGGTGGATGACAACGAGGTAAGTTCCCAGGAGCAGGAGGCGTCAGGGGAAGGGAGAGGAGGAGGGAGGCCGGGCGTCCTGGGGTCTGGATCTGCACCCAAAGGCCCAGCAGGGAGAGAGAGGTCCAGTTAGAGGACCTGAAGTCTCTGGGTGGGCGGGCCCAGGCTGGGAGAAGAGCGCCTGGTAGGAGGGCCAGATGTGTAGTAAGGGCCTGGACTTTGACCTGGCCCTAGGGAAGCCCGGAGGTTTGGATAAGGCTGCCAGAAAGGCCTCAGGCCTGGGAGGGAGGGGGCTGGGGGAGGCTCCCTGAGATCCAGACCAGAGATGGGGACCAGGACCACCCACCGCGGTCTTGGAGGGTCAGGGGAGGGGCTGCAGAATGCCAGGTGAGAAATTGGCTGGAAAACCACGGAGGAGGTCAGCTGTGATGGAGGGGGCTGAGAGCATTGGGGTGGGAGGTGGGGTGGAACTCCGAACTCAGAAAGGAGTATGGGTTGGAAAGCCGCCTGGGCTGCTTGGCCAACACAGCGTTGGAAGAATTCAGTGAAGGACTATAGTGGCCACTCCCTTATACAAAAAAAAAAAAGACACCAGCCCCCCACCAGTGTGCAGGGCAATAAAGACCATGCTGGGGCGTGAGGAAGGGGTCCTGCTCGCCCCCCCCCCTTTCTTAGGCCATAAATTCCTTGCAGGCAAGATCTGCCCTTTAATTATCATTATCCCAAACAACTCTTGGCATTGTGATCCGCACAGCGTAATTGCACTATAAATACTTCAATCGAGTGGAATTGACTATTTACCGCATATGTTCCTCTTGTATTGAAAATCTCTTCCTGTGTATTAAGTATTATCTCCTCCCCCCAAATACCACTGACGCCCTCAGCCTCTCCTCACCTGCTAGACCGACCCCCTTCATCTGTGGATCCCCCCCTGCCCCAGAACCTCTGCCCCCAGAGCCTCTATTCTAGTGGGAAACGCAGATGATGAAACAAATAAGGTGATGTGACTTGTGTTCTAAGGGACACAGGAGAAGGGAATTGGGGGCAGGTGGTTTCTCCTTTAGGTGCAGGGGCATGAAGGAAAGCCCCTCAAAGGGAGCAACCTTTGAGCAGAGCGCTCAGCAGAAGAAGGGGTGCTCTGGGGGTCTCTGGGGGGGAAAGCCAAGCTGAGGGAACAGCAAGAACCAAGCGCTTCTCATGCTCTGCAGGTGAAAGGCATGTTGGGGTAACCGGACAGACTTGAGGGAGCAGGAGAAAGAGGAACGAGAGTGGAGAGGGTGCAGGGGCCAACTCCGCAAGGCCTGGGGGTCAGGGGTGGTGTGAGGCTGTGGCTGCAGGGGAGAGTCTGCAAGGGGGAGTTGGGTGTGGGAAAGGAGGCATGGAGGAGAGATGCTCATGGAGGCTCCTGTAGCCGCTTTGCTGAGAGACAACCCTGGCTTGGACTCAGATGTAGAGGTGCCGGCAGTGAGAAACGTGGACTTTGAAGCTCTTTGAAAGTGATACGGGGTGACTCGGCTGGTTCGCAGCCACGGCCCCTGGTAGTGACACAGTTGGAAATTGTATGGGCGCCATATTGTCCTGGTGGGCGGGCCTGAAAGACCCATGAGAGGAAATGAGAAGCGTGAAAGGGTCCATGAAAAGAGGAGAGAGGTGGGTGAGGGGATGGTGGCCAATAAAGAAGAACCCCAAATGGCCAGAAACCCCCCCCTGCCAGAAGAGTGAGCTGGTGATGGCAAGGAGCCATGGTGAGAGAGTGGCCGGCAGAGGATTAGCTGGTGTGGAGTCAGAGGCCAGAACGGCAGGCTGGGGTGACCAGGGGCTGCTGAGGGCAGGCCTGGTGGATGTGGCCAGACCATGCCCAAAGGCGGGCCTGGTAAAGGAAGTATGTGAGTGGTGCCACAGCAAGGTGGCATGACTGGTACATGGAGATGACCAGGGATTTGGACATGATTTGGCATCAGTATTTGCTGGAAACGTTTGAGGAGCCTTGGAGAAGCAGAGCAGCTTGGAACACTGGAGAGAGAAGAAGCGAAGACGCTGGAGAAAGACTAGACTTTGCACAGTGCCTGCCTCAGGAGGGGCAAAGGGCACCACCATCTTGGACTGTGTCTTTGGGACCTTTGGGACTAACAGTGGTGACTGGGTCAGATAACTGCCACTTGTGGCTTTGGGGGCTTTTGTTTGGCTTTCTGTTTTCCTGGTTAATTTTCCTTAATAAAACCCTGTTGATAAATTGCATTTGACTGGCAACCGCTACATGCAGGTGGTGCGAACCTAAAAGGATCTGGATGGCAGAAGCCACATTTTGAAAGTGCCACTTTTTTCCTTCGGCTTGTTGGTTGAAGGCTTTTGCCCCCATTTGCACCCAGTATCAAAAGGAGATGCTTTGGGACTTTCTGGAGAGCTGGCTATGGAGGGGGAGAGGAAGTGGAGTCACAGAATCTTCCTGAAGCTCCTTCACCAGCCCCAGAGCTGTTCAGCCCTGCTAGGTGCAAATGCGTAGTGCAGTTCCCGAAGTTCAGTCCCCAGGCCTCTGCCAGGTGTCTCCTCCCCCCTTGAACCCTTGCCCAGTTACCCCTTCTCAGTTCTTTCCCCCTTATGATATCCCCTCCTGCTCCCCAGCCCCCTTGTCTCCCTCTGGATGATCCACACACCAACCTCCAACTCTAGCACTTTGTGCAGGCCGCCCACCATGCAAAGCAAGAACCAGCCAAAAGCCGTGTAGCCATGAACAAGGAGGTGGAGCGCAGCTTAAAATCCACCTGCCCTCCAGACCCAGAGGATCACGGGTGGCCAGCAGCAGTGGTGGGTGAGCTGCTTTGCAATGACCAGCAGGTGGGGAAGGAAGGAAGAAGAGGTCAAGGAGAGGTGATGACAGATGTCCCCATCAGCATGGAGTCTGGTTGAATATTAGCTGCTTGCTGCAAGCATCTTGCCCTGGAATGTGGATTGGCCTGGAACCTGGTGGATGTTTGGGACATTTGTGAAGACTCCTTAATCTTCTCCCCCCGGGGATCTGAACTCAGAGGCCAGCAGAAGCCAGGCTGAATCATAACCTCAGCAAAGCTTTGCGGATGGGAACAAAGGGCCAGTGTGGCCTGATTTTTCTACTTCTCATAAAAGCAGGAAATCCAGATTTTTATTGAATTCCTCCTCATTTTATTCATTGGAAGCTCATGCTTAAAAATAAGCTCTGTGGGGGAACAAAGCAAAATGTGTTTGTGGGAAAGATACGGGGGAAGGGGTGCTTGCTGGGTGAATCTCCAGACTTGTAGCTGTGGGCAAAAGGCTAATCTAAAACCTCAAATGACATCATGCTATGTTTTTAGCCAAGTTCTTTGTCAACTGAAAGAAAGTTGAGGGCAAGTCATTTTGCCTAAAGATACCCTGACACTCTGAGCTCACAGCCCTGATGTTAATTGCTCTTAATGGACTTTGAAATGCCAGTGGAAAGAGCAAGGCCTCCCTATCTCGCGAAACAGCCTCCTCAGAGCTAAAAGCGCCACTAAACAATTCTCCAGATAGCAGCTTTCTTCTTGGTGATTACCCTCCTACACAGGCGAGGATCCCCAGAACGGAGGACTCGGAATAGCTTACACAGGATACCATCTGTCTTTAAAAAAAAAAAAAAAAAATAGCGTTGACTCTTCTATCACGAGACCAGGGTGGCAAGGGGTGGTCCCTCAAGGCTCCCTGACAGGTGGGGGCTTAGAGCCCTAGGGGCGCCATCTAGCGTTAGAGAAGGGTCTAGACTTGCCCCTCTGGAACTCGGGGCTGGTTTCTCCCAGAGCCGGGAAACAAATGTCTCTGCAGTTATTTTCCTTCCTCCACAAACCCAGAGCTGTGCTGGAGTCTTCTCTGGGAGACCAGAAAGCCGGGTGTGGAGGAGACTAGGCCTGGGTAACGCTCCAGCCCTGAGGGTACTGACACTTAACTCTGGCCAGGTTGCTTCAGTCCCTCTGGCTTCCTAGCTTCAAAGCTTGCAGCTCCTCTGCCCTTGCAGGGAGGACATAAGGACTAAACCCGCTGATTTGCACCAAGATTGGAGCTGGGTTCCTGGTCCTTAGTCCTCAGTACTTCGTAGCTGTCCTCCCCATTCTTAGGCAGCAGTCCCTCGACCCAAGTGACTTCTGTAGAATTAGGCTGTTAAGACCTTAAATCTGAAAGTCCCCAAGTGGCAGTGCATGAGTTATTCCAGAAGTATTAAAAATAAAGACTTCTGGGTCCTCTCCAGAAGCTTCCGTGTCTGAGGCTCAGTCTGAATCTGGCTTAGATGACCTGGAAGACCTTTTCCAGGTCAGCATTTTCCATTGTGTTTTCATAAATCCATGTTCCTGCTCCTCTATTTCTGATTTTTTGTTTTTTTTGAGACTAGGTCTCACTATTTTTGCCTGGGGTACCACAGACTCAAGCAATCCTCAGCCTCAGCTTCCCAGGTAGCTGGGATTACAGGCGCGCACCATCAGGCCCAGGTATTTTTTTGGAACTAGGTCTTGCTACGTGCCCCCAACTGGACTTGAACTGCAATCCCTGGCCCTGGCCATGGCTTCCTAGGCTGCCACCTGCAGGCACGCGCCACCATGCCCGACCTAGTTCTGATTTTGATTGAGGATCCCACCTAGCTTGCCATCCTGATCAGAAGAATCAGAAGAGCTTGTCTTTTCCACCAATATTCCGGTCTGACCTTCACCGTGACCGTGGGCAGCAGAGTCCCCTCATTCCCAGCTTTCCACTTGAGCTCTCCCTGCTCTCCCTTCCCCTTTCGCAAGATCCCAGCAAATCCTGGTTTTTTAGCAACCCACCAGCCTGAGATCCACACCCCCTTCCCCTTTCCCTGGTGCACAGCTCTGCTCCCCCATCCATGCGCTGACCCCCTTTGTGAAAGACTTGGAATAACCGGAGCCTCTAAAGAGGCAGGGAGTGTGAACTCAGGCTGAGAGCCATGACACGTGTCACACTGGAGTGACTCTCTGGGTTGACTTGGCTGACCCCCAGTCTTTCACTCAGCCTCTCTCACTGTCCCAGGACAACTGGCTGCCAACCATGGCTGCCTGCCACTTTCAGCCATGCTGCGGGCCTGGTGGAGGGCACTTAAGAATTCGGCTCGGCCCCTCTGGTGAGAAAGAATGTGCTTTTGATCACAGAGCTTCTGTCCTTACACAGGGGAAGGTGTGTCACCAGAAATCTGAGATTCCAAGAAGCCAAACAGCCATACGCTTAGAGCAGAAGAGAGCCTTCTGGAGACGAGGGCACTCTCTCGGAGACATCTGTCACCCACTCGTCACCAGGGCTGTCTGGCCTGATCTGGTTGGCATGTTGCCTCTCTTTGTATATATTAAAAAAATGTGTAAAGACATTAGCAAATTTCAAATACACAGGAACCTGCTGGCCGTTATCAGGAGTGTGCTTGGAAGTTAAAATTTCAGAACTCAGGACATGCTTTCCCAGAATGGTCATACAATACATGTGACTATATTTCCAGACTGAAACATGATTTTTTTTTTTTTTTGACCCTTAAAATGCTACACATTGAAAGGGGAAAAAGCAATGAACCGACCAGACAGTTGCAACATCCAGGATTAAATCAGACTGAAAAGTAACATTACAGCAAGAGTTTTTTTCCCTTTTTTTTGAGAAATAAATTAACACACATTCAGGAACACAAAGCATGGTCTCCAGCAGTGCTGGGCTTGTTTTTCTGCTTATCCCAGGAGAATACCAGCCTCCCAGCCCCCATCTGTTTGTTCCAATGCCTAGAATAACGCCCTACACCTGGGCTCAAGATATATATACTTGTTGAGCAAATGAGTAAATAGATTGTAGTTGGGGAGACAAGGAGCAAGTAAATCAGTAAGCAGGCAACCACCTACCTACTACTAACAGAGGTTGCTAAATGCTGAGGTGCAGAAAGCAGAGCCTGGTGGGGGTGGGGGTGCCTGTTTCTGTGGGGTGCTCATAAAGGATTTCTCTGAAGAAATGATGTTTGCACAGAGATCTGAGAGATAGATTGAGTCACGATAGAGATGGGGGAAGAACTGTAGCTTTTTGCTAATGTCAAGACCGACGATTTTGGAGCAATGTTCTCATGAAGGTGAAGGAAAATACCTGGCATAATTTAAATAATGTTGAAAATGGAGTCATCAAAGCACTCCCTGGGTGTGCCAGGAGAGGAGAGGAACCATGCAGTTGCTGTTAGCCTGGTCTGTGGACATGAAATAAATTCTGTGAGGTTGAGCCGAGTTTCTGCAAACGGGGGTGGGATGGGGCTGCAAGCCCAGAAAGAGGATGTGTGTGAGGGGCTGGGAACGTGATGCTGAGATCCTCTCAGAGCTAAATCCCAGGTTAACCGGGAAGCGGAATGAGTTCTCCCTCAGACTGGCCACCTGGCCTTTCGTCACCAGGAGGGCATGGGAGACCGCAGCGTGACCAGCCTGGTCGTGATGCCAAGTGTAGTGCCCGGGCATCGGGCTCACCCATCTGCGTGGGTTCTCTATTGGTGCTAGCAGTTACGCAGGCACACCAGGCAGGGTGGGGCTGGGAGCAGGGCCAGGGGAGAAGGGGGCACTGGGGGACAGTCAGCTCCCCAGCCCCCAGCGATCTTCACACTCTCTGCTGCCTCTCTGGTGCTCTCTCATGCTCTCTTTTTGTGCTCTACTTTATGGGCTCTTCTCTTTGTGCCCTCTGTGTTCCATGACCCCCCTCCCAGGACCAGGTGTGCACACTCATGCATGCACACACCCGCTGGCCGCACCATCTTGGAGAAGATGCAGTACCCCAGGTGCTGGCCCTGCAGGTCAGTGGAGGAAAAAGCCAGACCAGCTCCACCGACCTTACAGAGACCTGGAGCCGAGAACCTGGGTTACAGGGGTTCCCAGCTGGAAGCAGCTTCTGGGGCCTTTCAGAAGCAAATGAAACCTGTTTGGGAGGATCTTATCTCCCAATATTTCAAAGTGAAATCCCAGCAGACAGTCAAGTAGAGCCATAAGATAGGATGATACACAGGACCATGAGCAGAGGTGTCCGAAACCTGAGACAGGCTCACAGGGCACTGAGATATTGGGATGATCTGATGCAGCAACTGCTTTCTGCCTTCAAAGAAATAAAACCCACGTTTGATCATTTTGTCAAAGAACTGGAGCCTGTAGACAGAGCTGTGGGAAGAGTAGGCCAGGATGAAAGGATGTGCAAAGGTCCTGGGGCAGAAACAACCTTGACATGTTTGTGAGCTAGAGGGTCTGCGTGGTGGGAGCCTGGTGAGTGGATGGCGGGTGTGGTGCGGTCAGAAAGGAAAGGAGGCGTGGGGTATTGTTGGGTTGGTTCCAGGTATCGGGAAACCACTGTGCAGCCATGAATATGAAAGTAGCAGGACCTAACTGACAGTTGTGAAGACCAGTTGGAAGAGGAATCGTGCCATTTAGGACAGCACGAGTGGAAATGGAGGGGCTCTGCTGAATGAAATGAGTCAGGAGAAAGACAAACACCAGATGATCGCACTTCTGCTTGAGCTACAGAGAAACACAGCAAAGGAACAGGCAAAACTAAGCCAAAATGAACCCCAGACATTTGACTGTACTTCTGAGGTAACCAGGGGAGAGGGTGCAGGGTGGGGGCTGAGGTGGGAGGGGCCTAGTGGGCTGGGGTTTGGGGTGATGGGGGCTTCCTCTGTCGGGGTCATGAGACATCATCCACCTGGACAGGTGGGAACCTGTACCTCTCAGTCACCTACAGTGTTGAAAACCAAACATTGCCTCGGTAACAAAAAATAATAAATTCTATTATTAAGAAATTCTATTAAATGTAACAAAATATTTATTATGTATTATTATTAAAGATTTATTATTTAATATTCATTATTTTTGTTAAATTTAATACATTTAATAGAATTTATTATTTTTTGAGAAAAAGGTCTATATGCTGTCCCATGGGGAAAAAGGTCCATATGCTGCATGTCCCATGCAGCAAGAGTAGAAGCAGAACTGGGCACGGTGGTATGGACCTGTAATCCCAGCCTTGGGAGGCTGGGGTTGGGGATGCTTGAGTTTGCAGGTTCGAGCTTACCCTGGGCAACATAGTAAGTACTAGTCTCTTTAAAAAAAATTGTAGAAACAGCTTTCTTACACCACGCAGGTGAGGAGCGCGGAGGCTTGGACGAGGGTGGGATGATGACCCTGGTGAGAAGTGAATCCGGGTTATACCCTGGATTGCTGACAGCCCTTCCTGGTGGATGGGGTGTGGGGCACGAGAAACAGATCAGAGGTGCTTCCCACCCCCACATCCTTCGTGTGACCCTTTTCTTCCTCGCCCCCTGCGAGATTCCTGTTTCTCTCAGACCGCAACTCCTTGCTGGGTATTTCTTAGCCTAGTCCTTTAGTCCTTCTGGGCCTCGTGCCTTAAAGACAACTCCCTTCGAGCTATTCTTCCCAATACCACCTGGCCTGCCATAGGGTTCCAGCACCATTATCGTCCCTTCTAAGACATCTTCTCTCCGATTTCCTGTCTCAGCAAATGATTACTCCGTCCCTCAGTCTCATGGGCTAGAGCCTTAGGATTGATTTGAGCTTCTGCTTTCTACATCCAATCAGTGACTGGGGACTGCTTCCTACATCCCGTCGGTGGCTGGAAACTGCCAGTTCTACCCTCTTGGCATCTTTCGAAGCCGAGGAACGTGACCCTCTCTGTGTTCCCGGCTGCCTACAGTTCAGTTTCCCCACCTCTTTATGGACTACGGTCACGGGTTCCCTGGTGAAGGAAGGAAACCAAGTGAGTTGGTCTTTGTCCTCCATTAGCCTGTATAACCAGCACCTGGAGTGATGCATGCTCCCCATGATGGTGTGGCCTGTGGGGGCACAATGTGTGCGTGTGCACCCCTGGGCCTAGGAGAGCGGGGCTAAAGGGAACTTCGTCCAGGAAGCTTGCACACCAGCATCAGTGAGCACCAGAGAGAACCAGAGAAAGGGCATGAAGATTCCTAGGGGTTTGGGGGGCTTGCCTGCCTCCTACTTCCCCCCTCCCTGCCCCCCAGTCCTGGCCCTGCCCTGCCCTGCTTGTTGCGTCTGTGCATCTACTAAAACCAATAAAGAACCTACACGGAGAAGGGAGCCTGATGCTTCCCTGACAGGATGGGATGGGTCCTGAAGACAGAGAAGATGTATCACATGCCAAGGTGGAGGGACGGGTCCCCACAGAGCCCTGGTCTCCGGGATGATGCTTCGCCCCACACCCATCCATCCTTCCAAAGCACACATGTCTCTAGAGTGCAGATGTCACCTCTCTGGGGCTGCCAACTGCCACCAGAAGATCCAGGCTCTTAGCTGGGATGACAAGCGCCCCCTTTGGGAGAGACTTCCTGTGTTCTTCCTTGAGCCTTCCCATCACTGTTGGTCTTCCCCAGGTACCTGTGATTTCCTGGACATGTCTTTATGTAGGCTGCGCTCCCGCCAGGCCTGCCTCCCCCCAGCTCCGTCCTCCTTGCAGGAAGCAGAGCTTCTCCTAGCCATGTGGCCTTGCACTCCCAGGCCCTCCCCGAGGCACCAAGCTCCCGTCTCAGAAGACGCTGTGCCTGATCTATGGCTCTGCCTCGGTGTCTTCCCTCTCATCTGCCTTTTGTTGTCATGTGTCTTCCTGAATGTCTCGAGGTCAGAGCCGCCTGAGGACTGTGTCTTCAGCTCCTGCTGCCTGCCTGACTCCCAGCAGGCTCCTCACCAGAGCTCCCTGGAGTGGAGGGAGGTGCCATCAGGGGGATCCCCTGGGTGGACCCTCAAGCCCACAGAGTGAACTCCCACTCCCCAGGATACAGAAATTGAAGGCAGTTCTGAGTTCTCCTCTGGGCAGCCGTCCACGGCATCTTCCCTTCGGCCTAGAACCTAAGGACTGGGGTCCATGCTCACAAGGTGTAAGTCGAGTTTCTCACTGAGCCTTCATCCTCATCATCCTCTTTAGTTCTATGCACAAAGGCTCCTGGCAAGAGACATCTGCCTTCTACCCCCAGGGCTCATCTCTCTGGGATCCACCCCCTACCCCGCCCAGACTTCATGGCCCTTGGGATTCAGGAAGGGCCTCTCCATCGAGGCCTCGGGTATGGACAGCATTTGGCAGCCCACACGAACGTCCCAAACTCCCAGCACAGATCATCCCACCTGGATGGTCACAGGCTTCTACTTCCAAGACCCCTTACCTGTCCCTTCTCTGCCTCACATACAGTTTCCTATTAATGTAAGAGGGACTAGGGAGGACAGAATGCGGAGAGAACTAGGAAAACAGGGTGAAGAAGGAAATTGGGAAGCGGAATGAGTAAAGGGGAGACCAGAGAGGAAAGAGAAGGAGGGAGAGACAATCTCTGTGTCTTGCTCAATAGGGCTGGTAGTGGGGGGTGGGGAGATAGAAACAGAGACAGAGAGACAGAGACAGAGAAAGCAGAGAGACAAAGACAGAAAGAGAGAGACAGAGAGAGATAGAGACAGAGAGACAGACAGAAGAGAAACAGAAAGACAGAGTAAGAGACAGCGACAGAGACAAAGAGATAGGACAGAGAAACGGGCAGAGACAGAGAGACAGAGACAGAGAGATAGGACAGAGAGACAAAGACAGAAAGAGAGAGACAGAGGCAGAAAGACAGAAACAGAGAAACAGAGAGACAGGACAGAGACAGAGAGACAGAGCAAGAGACAGAGACAGAGAGATAGGACAGAGACAGAGAGACAGAGAGAGCAAGAGACAGAGAAACAGAGAGACAGAGTAAGAGACAGAGACAGAGAGAAACAGAGAGACAGAGTAAGAGACAGAGGCAGAGAGACAGGACAGAGATGGAGAGAAACAGGAGACAGAGACAGAGAAAAACAGAGGCAGAGAAAGCAGAGAGACAAGGAAAGACAGAAAGAGAGAGAGACAGAAAGAGAGACAGAGACAGAGAGGCAGAACAAGACAGGACAGAGACAGAGAGAGCGACAGAGAGAGACAGAGAGACAGAGAGACAGAGACAGAGAGGCAGAACAAAAGACAGGACAGAGACAGAGAGAGTGACAGAGAGAGACAGAGAGACAGAAAGAGAGACAGAGACAGAGAGAGAGAAGAAAGGAGCAAGTGAGAACCTTAAATGAAGAAACCGCACGTGCCTGTGGTTCTGTCTGAAGCATCTCTGTTTGAACAGCAGGGACTTCAGGGCAGATATTAAACATTTAATTGACTAGAGAAACCAATCACAGAACAAAGCCCCCTTTCTCTGTGCGCTATCACACGATAACCCAAACACAGTCATTGCTGTTTTTCCCCAGACGCTGCCAGCCACAGCTATCTGTCTGGGTCCTAGAATGTTCTAAAAACAACTTGCCCAGAGGCCAGGAGCCTGTCCCGGCCTCAGCCTTGGGAGCAGCAGGGTGGACGAGGAGATCTCAGCGGCCTCCAGCCCACTCCTGGCAGCCAGATGTCACCTCCAGCGGTGCCCTTTCATCCTCACCCACCACAGAGCCCTTTTGGGTGGTGCAGGGGCTCCACCACCCTTTCTGAGCCCCACTCCAGATCAGAATGAGGCCTCCTCTGCTTGAGGCGGGGGGTGGGGGTGTGTGGGGGTGGGGGT
>PVHY01031705.1:0-12452 GCA_004024945.1 Uropsilus gracilis | reverse complement strand
AAGTCCCTCAGCGCCTTCTCCCAGCGGCCGCCAGGTGGCGCTGGAGATCGACCCACGGACCACAAGGAGTCGCTTGGTTCGTCTCCACCGGAAGCTAGAGAGCACAGAGTATCGTGACTAGAGAGGCATTTCCCAGGCGCCTCCCAGGTCATCGCCCAAGCACATACACTTCCGTTTCCGGCTCATTGTTCCGGAAGTTACTTCTGAGCTACCGTGTGCTTTAGTGTGGTCTTTGTGAGCTTCCACCATGGCGTATCGTGGCCAGGGCCAGAAAGTGCAGAAGGTGATGGTGCAGCCCATCGTATCCTACGCCATAGAAGGAGGCTCGGAATGGGAACGAGGGGAGGAGGGAGCAAAGAACAGGCCCTAAGGAGCGGAATGCGGACCTACATCCCATGAGCCACCGGGGCCACCGATCCTGGGAGAAAGCGCGGGTAGTTGAAGAACCGGTGATAGGTGGGAGATGGGTTCGCGCGGACCCCGCCCGGGGCCGTGCAGAGTGGCGAGGGTGAGCGGACGGAAAAGACTTCAATTTTTTTGTAAACTGAGTCACTGAGTGAAAGAGGAGTTCTCGGTCTCAGGATGGGGGTGGGAGCTCCTTTCAAAATTAGAACCGCTAGTTGCTAGTTGGGCACTTTTCATTGTGTAGGCCTAAGACCTCGCCTAAGGAAATACAGTGAGGTGGAAGTAGGATTGACCAGTTTCAGGCTGCAAAGTCTGGTGTGCATGTATTTTTTTTACCTTAACTACTGATGCAGAACCTCATCTTCAGATACTTGCAAAATGTAAGTAAGATGTTTTGGGTTAAGATGTTTTTGTAATTGCATTTTAAATAAAATGGCAGATTTACCGAGCTGTTGTTTCATCCTATCTGATCACTATTTAGAGCTAAAAATACACGAAGCCGAGATTGGAGGAGCATTTCAGGGGAAGAGGAAGAGGGGAGACTAATTTGATAAAATGGTGTCCAGCTATGCCAGCTCCAAGCTTGCAAAGAATTGTGCCGTTATTGATTTTAAGAAATCATCGTTGACAGGCAGTGCTACTTGGACACCAGTAATTTTATGGCCACAGTGTTGGAAATGGTTACACTGCTAGGATGAAATACTGGGAAGAAACCCAGTCAGTGTAAACCTTGTCATAAGGTGGTGTGTTAGGTTCTTGGGAGAAATCTTAAAAATTGAAGACACTAGAGGAGAAAGAGGGGAGGGATTAATTCAAAGGACTCAGTGGTAAACTGCTTTACTTGAAGGGGTTTATAGCAACTTTGGTTTTGACAGGGGCAGTTTAAGTGATCTCTGAAAGACCGTTCCTATTTTGGTGTTTGATGAGAAAATCAGAAAAAAACAGAATAACTTGAAGCTGTTTGTAATTTTTAATCCCCAGATGTGTTGAGGGTTCCTCTTGTGATTGTTACGTGTGAAAAATGAAAAACCGAGAACTCTTTAATAAATATATTGTGCTGTTTTATCACCAGTATTCACTCTGAACTTTTTGAGACTGAAAGTAGTAAGAAGTATGATTGAGGTCCAAGATTTCAGGAATTTTTTTTTTTTTTTTTTTTGAGACTAGGTCTCGCTATTTTTACCTATGGAACCGCAGGCTCTCGTTGCCCAGGGTACCACAGACTCAAGCCATCCCCAGCCTCAGCTTCCCAGGTAGCTGGGATTACAGGCGTGCACCACCACGCCCAGCTATTTTTTTGGAACTAGGGCTCGCTACGGGCCCCAGGCGGGACTCAAACCGCGATCCCTAGCCCCGGCCGCTTCATAGGCTGAAGCTTACAGGCACGAGCCACCGTGCCCGGCAATTTCAGGAAAATTATTAACTTGGATAGTGTTATTGTAGAATTTATTAAAATGTTTGACAGGAAACCTTGGTTCCTAATGTTTGGATTTTAGTTAAATGGCCAAAACTTCTCACATGCTAAATTTTTTAAATACTGTGTTTCTCTATTGTTTGTGTGCTTGTTTTAATTACTATTTTTATGATTATTTCAGCGATCTCGGATTCAGGTGTGGCTTTATGAGCAAGTGAATATGCGGATAGAGGGCTGTATCATTGTGAGTACCCGGGGTGTTTTATCTCAGCAGTTTATTCTTTGGAAAAGATGTTGTACAAAGTAGCCAGCTAGGACATTTTTATACAAAAAGTCAAAACAACAGTGTTATTGAAGAGGGTCTGAAGTAACAAAGATGAGGATTAATGGAAAATTAGTTCTGTATTAAGCAATATCTGAATAGATATAGGTGGTGTTTACTTATTTAACCTTTGGCATGGTGAGCATCCAGAAAAAAAAAATAATGGCTGAAGGGCCATGCTATGTTAGGACACTTTGGTGTTCCACTTAGAAATCAGTTTCTATTAAATATCTCCCCTTTCCTATTTTGTAGCTGGGAAGTGTGACTCTTAGTAGTGATAGTATTTTGTGAAGAACGTGGGAATATGGGAGTAGTAACAATTCATACATGTACATATATACTTATAATGAGCGGGTTATTAAAAGATAAGGAGAGTTACTCTTTGGGATTATTATTAAAATCTTTAAGTCCAAAATCTTCCAGAGAGAATTTGGAGTACATTCTGACTTTGTTAATTAAAAACAGACCTGGGAGGTTGCCTTTCACTGAAAGATTAGTGAAGTTAATTGTCGTTTCTGAATCTGGGTAGGTATATTCATTTAAAATGATTTGGGTATGGTCTTATTTGAAGATAACTATCAATTGGTTTATTTTTCTAGGGTTTTGATGAATATATGAACCTCGTATTAGATGACGCAGAAGAGATACATTCTAAAACAAAGTCAAGAAAACAACTGGGTAAGAATATCAATATTCTTACCATAATGAATTATAGAAATTTTATTCACTTGAACTCAATCCATGATTGAACTCAGTTTGCATTAGAGAACTTATTTGATAAAGTGATATACTTTTGAAATCATCCTCTACCACTTATTCCTTATGCCCACTCCATTTCTGCTTCTGCCTCTCCATTCCAAGATCACTAAAGACTAGTGGTATTAAAGCTAATGATCAGCATCAGCCTGTATTTTACTGAATTCGAAGTAGCGTTTGATACCATAGACCACTCTCTATAAAGCAGTTGTTTTTCCTTGGCTCTGTGATGCTATGTCAGGTTTTCATTTTTCATTTGATTATTCTGTTTCAGACTTTCAGATATTCATTCTTTGGGACCCAGCCATGAAGTGTTTGAGTTTCTCAAGACTTGGTTCTAGGCCCTCCTGTTACTCAGTAGTGTTTTTCTAGACCACACCTCAATTACCCATTTGTGTACTGACTGCCAAATGTACAAAGCTCTAGACCTCTCCATTGAGCAGCCTAATCACATTTCTACTTGGGTGGTGGGGGGGTGTCTCTAAACCTCAAAGTTAGCATGTCAGCAATCAAACCCAATTATCTTCTCATACAGTTTAAAGTTACTTTAGCGTTCCCTGTCTTGTTGAATAGCAATAGCAGTCTCCATTCAACTTACTGATAAAATATAAAATACCAGCCTCATATACTATCCTTTGGTTGAAATCCCTCAGTGGTGTCCTTTTACAAGTAGGTTAAAATATTTAATGTATTCGGCACCTCCTTCATGGTAAGTCCTTACCTCCAAAAACTAATATTGATTTTCTGAGCTCTGGCCACATTTGTCTTCTTTCATCCTTTGGATCTGCACATCTGCCCCACCAGAAATCTTTGTATATGTTGTTTCTTGTGTCTTCAGACTCCCTCCTGGTTTGGTTTTACTTGGGGTGGAGATAGGGAAAGGCAGGGTGTGCAAGGCTTTCCAAGTTTGTAGTAAAACATTAGTGATGTGATTTTATTGGTGTCTCTCCCACTGGACCAGATGCTCCATAAATGCATGAGTATTATCTTTTTTTGCTCTCTAATGTGCTCAGTGCTCAATTAACTAATTCATTGCCATTTAGTTGAAACTCAAAAATATTTGAACAGCAGGTGTAATTTTTTTTAATGTAGTTGATAAGGGTCTTTAGAATATAGTTTCATAAGACAGTTACTTCTGTTAATATCCAGTTAACTTGAGGTTTACTGAGTCTATACCTTGAATTCCCTAGTTCATGGCTTACTGGTTGATTTAGTTAATTAGTTAATTTTTAGAGACTAGGTCTTGCTATGTTGTCTGGAGTAGTCTTAAACCCGTGGACTCAAGTGATTCCTAACCTTAGCCTCCCAAGGCTGGGATTAAAGGCATGTGCCACTGAACCCAACTGGTCACTAGTAATTTTATTAATGGTGGGTTTCAGTGTCTCTTCCTGACGATTCAGGAGTCTGGTCAATGAGTGAGAGTAGATTTTTGAGAAGTGATAGATTACTTTACATGATTTTTCCTGTTCAGGCCATTGTAGATGAAAATCAGGGTTTTTCTAATTTAAGCATCTTGCCAGAAGGGCAGGCTAGCCTTATGACTTGTTATTTATAAGTTACTTGCAAATTGTTGAATTTCCATGATGTTGTCCACCCATAGAATAAGTATAACTTATATCTTGTAAAAGCCTATGAATTTACCCATGTTTTGGGTTTGATTAGCATTTCTCAATATTTTACTAACCACTGTGCTTCTTATGCGTACATTGCTTAGGAAAATGTTCTATGTTCAGATAAATTTAAGAAATTTAAACAACTTTGTTCATTTCTGGATGAAACCTATAGGTTGTCTTAGGCAAGGCTTTCAATAAGAGTTCTAAGAATTAACTCTGTTACTTCCACTAAATTTGACATACAACTCATTTTCAATCTTACAAAAGCTCAGTGCATTGGAGCATTCTCAGATAGACCTGTTCATTTGACACAGTGTCCAGAAACTATACTTTCCATAAAATAACATTTCTCTGCCTTCATCAGATTGTTGCAAATGTGTATGTGCCCTAATATGCATACCTTTCAGTTTGTTGATAGTTGAAAATATTCAGAGATTTCACAAGAAGCATTTTCAGAATATTGCTTGAGGACAACCTAAGATTCTGATGCTAAAAAGTCATTGCACAGTTGTGTGGCTATTAATAACTTTTTAAAAAATTCTTGTGTTGCAGGTCGGATCATGCTAAAAGGTGATAACATTACCCTACTTCAAAGTGTCTCCAACTAGAAGTGATCAATCAAGAGAGAAATTGTTAAGAAGACAGTACAGTTAGCTTTTGTACGTTTCCTGCAAGAATAGGTCTAAAACTTTTGTTCTTTTGTTTTGATTACATTTATCCCATTGCCAGATGTCAATAAATTCTGTGAAATTGTTTCTATTTAAAAATTGACATTGATTCTTTTTATCAGTGTTAGAAACCTTTTGCACAAAAGCACCATTAGCTGTTCCAGTTTATGATTTCAAAGCTAGTAGTTGCCATTGGCTGTTGCTTTCTAGGAGGTAGCCCTGTAGATTCTCAAGGCAAAGAGCAAGAATTCGTTTTCTGACTGGAAAGTGGCTGAGAATGGGCTGTTCACAAATATAAACAAAAGTTACTGCACTAATATGGGTCTTCATCTGGATGCCAGAAGACTACAGTTTCTAACCATCAGCGATTGGAAGCATTTTAATAACTTGGCTAGTAAGTTGCTCAGCACTTGGTGTACAAGGTTTTAGAGCATCTTGTAAAATATCTTAAAAAAGCGTTCTGTTACAGTTAATGGGAGGGAGACTGAGATTGTTAGCCTGAAATGACCTTAACCAGAGCTGGTAAGTTGTTAGGGAGAATAGGTGTGTTAGTTCCAGGCACCTTGCTTTTTTTTTTTTTTTTTTTGGCATTTTAAAAGGACAGGCTTATTAGGAAGAAAAGCACCTCGCACCTCATAGTCAGGCGGGCAGGAGAACTACTGCTTGTCTCATCTATAACTGTTGGTTTCTCTCCCAGTAATACCTGTTCCTTCATTGAATTATGTACAGTTTCCCCTCTCCCAGTAGAGTCCTGTTAAATGACAATTGAACATCTGCTGTTAGGTGCAAAGTTGATTCAATTCGGTGAAACTGACAAATAGGTTCAATATCACATGCTAAGTGCTGTTTCAGTTGGCTCTTGAAAGATGGATGAGGTTTACCTTAAGTTCTGTGATACTTGGTAATACAGAGGATGGGTGAGGAAAGACCTGAAGCCCACTGACTGCCTTTCATGTGTCTGTGAAGGAGAAATAGAACCGTTATTCAAGCTGAGTTAAAGAAAGCCTTTCATAGCTAGAGGAGGTTTGTAGAGGAATCTAGACACCAGTCCAGCTTAGACTGTGGTTTCCAGCTATTTCTCTGCTACCTGAACTCTTCCCTTCATGGTCACATTTTGAAATAAATGGCCATTTGAATATGAGTTTGAAGTTGCTGAACCTGATACAACATGTAAAGAAAACAGTGAGCAGCAGAGGGAGTTGCAGCCCTTAGACTGCTTGAGTGCTGAAAAGATTGAAGCTTTTTCAGAGCAGAGCAAAGACCTCCCTACGGCTTTCTTGGCACTAGAATAGCTGGGAAGAAGGATAAAAGCTGGAGCAATATAATCCCTAAGAAAACCTGCTGGCTGCTTTTTCCATTTCCCTCCGCTGCCTTCCTGACCTGGCTGCACCATGTAAGCAAAACTGCCTGCTGCGGCTTCTGAATGGATCAAGACGTGAAAGGTTCTATTTCTGACAGCAAATGATGATAGTGAGAAATAAGGTAGCGTGAACACTTACAATTGAGCTGTTTTTAGAAATGTCTGTTTACTTTCCTGCTCTACCGGGGCCTGTGGTGTTTGCTTTTTGAGTTGTATTTTTCCACAGTCTGTCGATTCTTCCACCCAGAATTTGTCTTACAGGAGGCGTTGCTCTCTGCTTCATTAAGGTTATTTAAAATATGCTGCTGGGAAGCTGCTCTTGTTGGCAGCCCTTGGTATGTGAGCAATTATTTTTCTGGAATGGTTATTGGTTTCTGGGGGAGTCTTGCTAACCACCCACTAATTCTCTTATAACATTCTTGAAGGGAGAGTGGGGTTGGAGAGAATCAGGTTCTAAAAGAAAAGTATGATGCGAGCCTGGTGTTCTGTTAGCAGAGAGAGAAGGAAAAGAACAGTTTGAAAACACTAGGGTTTTGTGTTTGCAGGCACCAGCTCTTGTCATCGTATCCTATTTGTCACAGTTTCCGGACAGAGAATGGATCTCTAATTCGGTTTTAAGGCGTTACTGGCCAGGAAGTGTCATGGGTCAGTTCCTGGGGGATGCTCAACGGGCAGCATCTCATCTTAACGGGATAATAGAGCTTTTCCTTAATTACTTCTTTCAGAGCTAACCATGATCATGATGTGTTTTATGAGATGTCCGGTAAAACTTTCCTTAAGGCGGCAAGAAAACTTGATTGGTACCTAGAGTTTAATTATAAAATTACATTCAAGGGGATTCTAAGATTTAAAAGCTATTAGCTTAGGGCATATTGATGATCAACATGTGAATAGTTAAAAAGGTAAGAGTACAAAATATCCACCCTTTCCCCACCAGTATTCTGTATAAATAACCACCAGTAAGAGTTAGGTCTTGCCCTTTTAAGCTCTATAAATGTTTAGTTTGCTTCTCATTTGGATTTTTTTTCTAATTTTTTAAGCTGAATTATGGTAAAGTCACACAATAGTCATCTTAAGTGTACAACTCTATAGTGCTAAGTGTATTTATCTTGTTTTGCAACTTTTTATAAAACTGAAACTACCTATTTAATTTTCCCTTTTCTTTCCACCTCTGGCAGCTACCATCTGTCTGTTTTTCTGAATCTAGCTACTCTACATACAGATAAATCCTAATCTTTGCAGCTGACTAATAACTTCATTTAGCATAATGTCCTCCTGGTTCAAACCACTGTAGAATGTGTGGGTATCTTTTAAAAGGCTGAGTGCTATTCCTTTATATGTTTGTATACCATGCTTTCTTTATGAATTCAACTATTGATGAACACCTGTCGTTTCAGTCTTTCAGCTGGTGTAAATAATGCTGCTATAAATATGGATATATAAATATCTGAGAGACTGCTTTCCATTCTTTTGAGTATATACAGAGAAGTTTCTCTAAATTCAGCTGCACCATATAGATTTCTCATCAGTACCGCAAAGAGTTCTAGTTTCTCCCACATATTCAGCAACTTAATAGTTTTTTGCCACCATCCATCCTAATGGATATGAGTTGGTAAGCTGGTTGATTTTTTTTTTTTGGTGAGTTGTAATTCTTTACATATTCTAGATATTAACCGCTTGTCAGGTTGTGATATGCAGATACTTGCTTTTTTTTTTTTTTTTTTTTTTTTTTTTTTTTTTTTTTTTTTTTTTTTTTTTTTTGAGACTAGTTCTCACTATTTTTGCCTGTGGAACCGCAGGCTCACGTTGCCTGGGGACCACAGACGCAAGCAATCCTAAGTCTCAATTCCCAGCTGGGATTACAGGTGTGCACCACCATGCCCAACTATTTTTTGGGACTAGGTCTCGCTATGTGCCCCCAGCAGGACTCAAACTGCGATCCCTGGCCCCAGCTGTGGCTTCCTAGGCTGCCACCTAGGCATGTGCCACCATGGGTTGCCTTATCAGTGTATTGATTTTGTTTTTTGATTCACTGCAGTTTTAAAGTTTTTTAAAAACATTTTTAAATCCTTTGAACATTTTTTTTTCTTTGAGACTAGGTGTCGCTATTTTTGCCCGTGGAACCGCAAGCTCTTGTTGCCCAGGGTACCACGGACTCAAGCGATCCCCAGCCTCAGCTTCCCAGGTAGCTGGGATGACAGGCGCGCACCACCACACCCACCTATTTTTTTGGAACTAGGTCTCGCTACGGGCCCCAGGCGGGACTTGAACCGCGATCCCTAGCCCTGGCCGCTTCATAGGCTGAAGCTCACAGGCACAAGCCACCGTGCCTGTCCTTCCTTTGAACATTTTTAAAGGACAGTTTTATTAGGAAGAGAAGAGAAAGAAGAGTATCTTCATGGTCACAGGTGGGCAGGAGTGCTCCCAAAGTTTACATTTTCATGTTACCCAGTTTATTTTTTCACTTCTTTGTTGCCAGTGTTTTGTGTGTTAAAGGTGTTTGTACTTATTTTTGCATACTCCCTCCAGCTTGACTCATTTCAATAAAATAAAATATTTATTGATGTATTTCATTCTGTTCATCTCTCACTTTAAGAAACCATTCCCCAGTTGATGGATATTTTAGGCTCTTGCTGTAAAAATACGTTTTGTTTTGTTTTAAGAGGCTAGGTCTTTCTGTGTTGTCCAGGGTAGTCCCAAACCCACAGGCTCAAGTGATATTTAACCTCAGCCTCCCAGGTAGCTGGAATTACAGGCGTGTGCCACCACACCCAGCTATTTTTTTGAGACTAGGTCACTATGTTGTCCCGGGTAGTCTCGAACCCACGAACTCAAGTAATTCCTAGCCTCAGCCTCCCAAATAGTTTGGAGTACAGGCACGTGCCACCATATCTGGCTAAAATCTTTTTTTGTTGTTGTTGTTTGTTTGTTTGTTTGTTTGTTTGTTTGTTTGTTTTTGAGACTAGGTCTCGCTATTTTTGCCCATGGAACTGCAGGTTCATGTTGCCTGTGGTACCACAGACTCAAGCAATCCCCAGGCTCAGCTTCCCAGGTAGCCGGGATTACAGGCGTGCACCACCACACCCAGCTATCTTTTTTGGGACTAATTCTCCCTGTGTGGCCCCGGGCGGGTCTTACACCGTGGTCCCCAGTACCACCCTCCACTCCATAGGCTGTCACAGGCACGCGCCACCATGCCCATCTCTAAAATACGTTTTGTTAATGTACATCTTTTATACCTACTTTTGTCCGTTTACATGTTTCTCTGAGGTAAATTCTTAGAAGTGGAATTTCTATATTAAAAGATGTGCACATTTTAAAACTGTAGGTGGGATAAGATGGGAAAAAAATTCTGTGAGTACTTCTCAGTTGCCTCTCAAAGTACATAGGAGAAAATTGTTTTCCTCATTACCTGCCAATCATCATGGAGAAAATTGTTTTCTCATCATGGAGTTGTTTTTAAGAAATGTACTTAACTTTAAGCTAGTATGAAATAATAACTGCCAACATCCTAAGGATACCAGAGTAGAAAAATATGCAAAGCATGGTTTTTGATAACTTTTGAGCCCCTGAATGAATCAATTCCAAAACTTTCCTGCCAAAAGTGTTATGCTGAGAGAATAAATTTCCTGGTCAGGTTTTGTTACAATGAAAACATTGTAACTGAGAACAGTGTCAACAGGGCTGCCTGCCTTTTACCACTTGAAGCTTGGAAGCAGGTCAGTTGTTGAGAAGAATTGTTAAATGTCATAGTTGGAAAAGTTAGCAATTGAAGTGATAGCTTGGGACTATTTGGGGAAATAAAAATAAGTGGTCATGTGACTCATTCAATAAAAGAGTAAACTTTATTTCCTTCCCTCATTAAAAAAATAATTCCTGAGAAAGATGATCTTGAATCATCAGTCCATGTCCATAGAAACTGCTGTCTCTGGAGTATTAGCAGATTAACCCTGTCCCCAGAGCCATTCGGAATTAGATGTTTTGCTGGGCTGGGAAATTGCAGAGGGAAATGGAAGAATAAACAAATGAATGCTCTTCCTGATGGATTGTCTTGTTAAAATAAAGAAGGTTGGACAGTAGGAGAGGAATGGGGTAAGGGATTGTTTTCCTCAGGAAAGCAGTTACCTCAAGATTCTCTGGCTTAAGATATGCAGTTTGCCAGGGTATTTCTTATATCTTCACAAGTATCAATTTTTTTTATGTTAAGATGTTCTAGACATAGCAAAACATCCAGTCCTTTGTAGAGTTGGGGCAGTAGTAGTGGGAATGATGACAGTGGGAGCCCAGTGTACCTGGGTTTAGGTCCCAACTTTAAAATGAACCTAAATTTTCAACCTTCATTTCATAAGGTTGTCAGACTAATTTCATGAGATCATACATAATGAAGTGCCTTATCAATCTCAGATATGCTCAGGTATTTTTCTAGTTGCAGTTGATTACTAGGAGTTTGTATAGGGGAAATGTAATTTGGTCTCATACAGAATGAAACACTAGTTTTTTTTTTTTAAATCAAGTTACAAGAAGTACAATTTGTACTTTATACATGTATATTTTGATAGTTGGTAAAATCTATACTTATATAACCACTGTCATAGTACAAGGTTCAGAATTTTGTCTCTGGTCCTGTTAAAGTAAATTTACTTTATTCAGTTCACTTTATTCACCTCTGCAGCTTACAACCACAAATATGTTTTCTGCACTTATAGTTTAGTCTTTTTCAGAATATCATGTAACTAAAGTCTCACAGTATGTATTTGTGTCTGCCTTCCTTCATCTAATACACTTGAGATTTATTTTCTGTGTATCCATAGTTCCATTTTATTGCTGAGTCGTATCCATGGTATGGATATAAAAATGTGTTTATCCATTAACTAATCAATGGGCATTTGAGCTTCCGGGTTTTGGCAACTATGCAAACTTCTGTAAAATTCATGTGTAAGTCTTAGTGCAAACATGTTTTACCTTTGTTGGATAAGTATCTAGGATTGTAGTGACAAGATCAAATGATAAGTGTATTTTTAACTTCATAAAACTGTATCAGATTGTTTAGGTATCATGATTTCATAATTCCTTTAGTAGTGAGTGAGGGTTCTAGTTGCTCTGCATTTGGTATTAGAAATTTTGGTATTAGATTTGGTATTTAATAGATATATTACAGTATATTGCATTTTAATTTGCATATATCCCTTTATCGGGTTAAGTACCTATCCAGTCTAATTTGGTTAGACTTTTTAAAATGAATATATGTTGATTTTTCCTAGCCTCTTCCTTCATCTTGAGATGATCGTAGAGTTTTCTATTTTTGTCTGATGAGGTAAATACCGATTTTCAGCGTTGAGCTGATCTTGCATTTCTGAGAACACTTGGTCATGATGTATTATCCACTTTTTATATTTCTGAATTCAATTTGATTATTTGTTTAAGATTTTTATGTTGCTTAGTCAGGGTGTTGGCCTATAGTTTTCTTGTAATGTTTTTGTCTGCTTTTAGAATCAGGGTAATGGTTTCATTAAAGTTGGGAAGTATTCCCTCATCTGCTATTTTGGGGAAGAGTTATCATAGGACTCATATCCCTTCCTTAAATGTTTGTGTATTTTGCCTGTGAAGGCATTTAATCCTGAGCATTCTTTGGTGGAAAATTTCTATAATTTTCATTCTAAATTAATATTCTGTGACTCATCCTTAAGAAACTTGCCTAGGGTATTGTATTATACATATTTGCACAGAGAAAATAACACAAATATAAATGTTTAAGAATATGGGGCATGCAAAGCTGGGCATGGTGGCACATGCCTGTAATCCCAGCTATCTGGGAGGCTAAGGCTAGGGATCACTTGAGTCCGTGGGTTTGAGACTACCCCAGGCAACATAGCAATAGCAAGACCTAGTCTCTGAAAAAAAAAAATATATATAT
>PVHY01031704.1:0-12436 GCA_004024945.1 Uropsilus gracilis | reverse complement strand
TACCCGACAGGAGGGTGAACCACTTGAGCACGGCGTGGGCCTCCACGGCACAGCCCCCTCCGGACACCCAGGCCCACAGCGGGTGGTCGTCGGCGCCGTAAGGCTCCTCCAAGCCCAGAGGGAGGAGCCCTGAGAGACTGCTGGTCTCAGGGAAGCTGGCGGTCGAGTGGCTGGGCACCTTCCTGGGCTCCTTCAGATCGATATTGGTCCAGGGCAGCTCAGCTGGAGTGGAGGGCGGTCCAGGGTGTGACTCGGGCCCAGCGGCGGCCTCCCCAGCATGCTGTGTGGTGCCACCTGGGCCGGAGGCCGAGCTGCCCTTGGGGTGCCTGGGGCTATCCAAAGAGTCTGCGGGGATAGTTGGGTCAGGCCCCGGTCTCTCAGCATCTGAGGAGGCGTCCGTGTCGCTCGGTGCACAGGACTCACCGCTGCCTCTCACCTCATCACCGAAGAAGCAGCCAGCGCTGAAACAGAGGGGTAGGGGCAGACCGGTGACCCCCCAGCTGTGGCCTGTCTGTGCGGCTGCAGAAACGTCACAAGCTTGCTGCTCAACATGGAAAAATACCTGCTTCCCGGGGAGCTGGAATGGGGAGCATCCGGGAGCCAGACCTGGCAGGAGGACTTTTTAATGTGGTTAAACACAGGTGATAGAAAACATACCATTTCAAATCAGGTGACGCAGTAGGACTGCCTACATTTCACAGTGCTGTGCGACCATCACTGTGCTGTGCTATCTAGTTCTAGAACTTTCTCCGCTCCCTGTTCACCTCTGTTTCCCAAATCACTTACTGGTGACCACTGACTTGCTTTCTCTCTATGGATTTGCCTAGTCTAGGTCATCATATATTATGTGATTTGCCTATTCTAGGTCATCATATATTATGTGACCTTTTCTCACTGGCTTCTTTCACTTAGGATAATGTCAAGGTTTATCTATGCTGTAGCACCTATTGGTTGGTACTTCATCCTTTTTAATGGCCAAATAATATTCCACAACACACATATATTTATCCACACATCCACTGACACCTGAGCTGTGTCCACCCTTGGGCTATTGTGAAGAATGCTTCAATAAGTAGTTACAAGTTTTTAAACATTTCTCGTTTCCAATTCTCTTGGGCATATCTAGGAGTGAAACTGCTGAGTCATAGCAGAACTTCCTGAGGAACCATCAGGCTTTTTCACACAGCTGCACTGTCTTACATCCCCACCAGCTGTGTGTGAGGGCCCGATTTCCCCACATCTTGTCAGCTGCCATCACTATCTTTCTGGCTGCAGCAGTCCTGGTGGGGTGGGGCAGAATCTCCCCTGAAGCTCCATTTTGCATTTCCCGTGAGTAATGACTCTGAGCTTGGTGGCCATTTGTCTCTCTCCCTGGGAGAAATGTCTGTTCAAGCCTTTTACCGTCTCTCCACTGGGTTGTTTGTCTTTCTGTTGTGAGCGTTCTGTGCGTGATCTAGATACCGGACCCCTGTCAACAGAAGATTTGCAGATACTTTCTCTCGTTCTCTGGCTGTCTCTTCACGCTCCTGGTAGTGTCCGTTGATGCACAAACAGTCTTAATACCGATGGAGTCCAATTTACCTACTTTTCCTTTCACTGCTTGGGGTCTGGGTGGTTAAGAAGCCATTGCCGAAGTCCATGAAGACTTGGCACCTACGGTATCTGAAGCTTCTGAGCTGACTCCAGGGTGCTGTTGACTTTGAGAACCAGCAGCGAGGAGCTGATAACAGGGTCTGCTGTAACTGTGAGCAAACCCTGCCTGATGGTCCAGGCCCTCTGGACTGACCACCACGCTAGCGAAGCAGAGGCTTGGCCTAGGGCCGGGGGAGCCTGAGCCGTGCATGGGAACAGGGCAGGCTGCCAAGCACTGTGCCAAGGCCCCATAGGTCATATAACTGGGGTCTCCAGATTGACACTAAGTCTCCCGCCCACACCCTAAAGGCTGGTGGGCAGAGCTTCACCCTCTAGACCCACAGGTCTGCATGCCAGGCCTCCAGAACTACAGCAGCAGGACACCTGGGACCCTGCAAGAGACGCAACAGCTCGGGCCTCAGGGCCGCTGAGACACACACTCCGGGGTGGGGCCTGTAAGCCTGTGCAGGAACAAGGCCCCGCGCTCCCCTTGGTGATTCTGGTGCCGCCCACATCTGAGGCTCCATCTTCCCCAATTTCCTCTGATGGGGGGTTCCTGGGCACCCCCTGTGCAGAAGGCTTTTCTCTCCTGGGCCTTGGGACTTTACAAGCAGCAGGCCAGCCCCTTCTCTGAGTCCCATCGTGGATACAATTCCCTCTTCGCGCAACTGTCACCTCCCTTCTCTCACAGTCTGCACCCATGTGTCACCCTCAGGCTGAGCCAGGACACCCACAGGCTGCAGCTCTTGGGCTTTGGAGGCTATTCTTCGACCTGGGACAAAGATGGTGGCCCCTTCCTCCCCCGAGAAGCCGAGAGGCCGCCTCCTTTGCACACCACCTACTGAGGTCACAGACAGCCTGTTCCCCACATTTCCTCTGCACCCGGGCCCCAGGATCACCTGAGGAGACTGCAGGAGCTGCCAGAGTGCGAGCGGTCACACTCTCTGGTGGCCACGATGGCTTTCCAGGTCTTCCCGCTGAGCTCACTCTGGGTGACGCCCTGCCGGAAGTACACGGCCCGGTCTTCACAGCCGATGCCCCAGACCTAGAGAAGAGAGGCACTGGTGTGTGGGAGGCCCAGGAGTCCTCTTCCCTTTGGGGAGTGTGGGGGAAAGCAAACACAAGGGAGAACCAGGGCCAGAGGACGCATTTGCAGATGCAGGCAGGAGGCTCCCCACAAATGCAGTGAGGTGCACGCATGTGTACTAGTGCTGAAAAGGTTAGTGGTGTGGGTGTGCGGTGGGTGCAGAAGGGAAATGAAAGAAGAGGTGCCTGGAGTGCAAGGGGAGGGCCAGCACCTGACTCAGGGGAAGCAGGGACCCCATCCTGGGGCTTGGGGGTGACAGGGGCTTGGGGGTCACAGAGGTGATGGGTATGGTACCAGACACAAAGTCCACCCATGGCCCGTGGGATCAGGTAGCCACTCCCAAGTGAGTCCAGGGGGCAAAACAGCCTCAGTTCAGACCTGGGTTTTTTATGGGAAAGGTGGCTGGCAGCCCTCTGTCCCTTGGCCTCTGGGAGCTGGGCAGCTGAAGGCCAAGGAAAGAGGCCAGGACAGCCCGATTCAGATGCGGCAGCTCCGTCCCATGGCCATGGTGGGGTGGCCTCCCCCAGGAAGAGCTCTGAGCTCAGGGCAACAGGGTGGGGGGAGGTATCACCTTCACACAGTGAGTCGTAAGTCACTAAACCTCAGCATCTGCAAGAGGAACACGCTGTACAGGTGAGATTACAGAGGCTGCATCTCGCCGTTGGGAAGGTCAGTTTCACCCTCCGCTTGGAGATCTGATTTCATGGAAATCTTTCTCAGCAAAACCCTCCCACTCTCCCAGAGTCACGCCCCCGTCCTGTGTCTGTGCTCACTGCCACAGCTCAGAGGTTCCTTGGGGGAGGGGCCGGGGAGCAGCAGGGGCTCCAGGACCAGGCAGAACCGGCCTCCTGGCTGGACGTTGTGGAAGCCCAGGGACCTCTGCCCAATGTGGGGATCATGATCACACCCACTCGGAAGGGGCAGCAGGAAGAGCAGAAGCCCCTTTCTGAGACCCCCCACTAATTGAGTGATCACCTGGTCCTTGGGAACCGGAACCGAACCCACGGACCCACGGACCCGCAGACGCACCTGGTCGTTCAGCCCCACATTCACCATCATCATTTCCCCGACCATTTCGATCCAGCTGGTGCCACAGGGATTGTGTGAGTTGACACCTCTTCGGAACCACACCTGAGAAAGTCAGAAAGAAGCATGCCTCCCTGGAGGGCCACGGAAATAGAAGGGGTGATTTTTAAGGCTCAAGAAGAACAAATGAATAATCTGACCCACTGTTCTACCACAAACAGGTCTGGTACATCATTTGCAAATGAAAGGCTCCTCACATCCCTCTTCCCCACATCCCTGCTACCTCTTCCTCCGGGCTTGGCACTGTCCTCCAGGGACACCTGCCCCCAGCTATACCTGCCCTAGTGCTCTCAGCCATGCTCCTCTGGGAGATCAGACTACCTGAATCTTTCCAGAACTTTCTACTGTCTCAGACACTAGTGGTACCAGGTGTGAGCTGATTCACTGGAGACAGTGGCAGGGGGTAGGGTGCGGTGGGAAACAACACACATACTGCATCTTAAATCAAGACAATGACCTGTCTGACCAGCCATCTCCCCTCTGCCTCACTATGGAGGACTTAGCTCATGCTGAACACTTGGACAAGGCCATTCTGTCTGGTCAAGTCTGCCCCATGTAAGGTAACAGCCTTAATGAAGCTATTTGAGAAAACCATTTTCTGAACTCATTATTAGAATAAATAGCATATCCTAGGTCTATCCTTAATACTTTATAAAATATTCTCTTTGCTAGTAGCTCACAGGTGAGATGGAGATAAGAGAACCTCGGGGTAAACAACAATGTAAAAAACACATATATGTGCAATCAATAGAAAAAACCCAAAAAGCAAAAAAAATTATACAATGTAAGAAATTTAAAGAATGAATAAAAGAATTACAGATAAAAATTAAAAATAAAAAACAAAACACTGTTTTCGCATCTGCCCTTTCCCATTCCAGCGTGTAAAAAATACACACAAGCCAGCCAAACTTCCTCAAGTGCAGCCCCATGGCCGACCTGGCCCTTGTGCACCATCCCCACCCAGCCAGCTGCAGCCGTCCCAGCCCCCAGCACCCTCAACGAGGGGACCCTGTGCTATTCGCACTCATGTTTGACTGTGATTCCTGAGGCAGGGCAGGGGCAGGGGCTGGTTACATGAGAACCTCCCAAATCCCTTTCACAAAAATTTCCACAATCAGTAAAACATCTCCTTAACCTATATTTGAAATTTGCATAATCGAATATTTGTCTGAAGACTGGGTAATTGCTGTGGAGATCCAATTCTCTGCTCACTTCTTTCTTTTTTTTTTTTTTGAGACTAGGTCTCGCTATTTTTGCCCATGGAACCGCAGGCTCACGTTGCCCGGGGTACCACAGACTCAAGCAATCCCCAGCCTCAGCTTCCCAGGTAGCTGGGATTACAGGCATGCGCCCCCACGCCCAGCTATTTTTTTGGAACTAGGTCTCACTACTACCACGATCCCTGGTTCCCTGGTTCCCACCGGGGTTTCCTAGGCTGCCATTTACAGGCACGCGCCACCGTGCCCGGCCTCTCTGCTCAATCTGAACCCAATGACGTGCCCTGAGAGAGCTAATATGTCGCAGCCTCTGGGAAGCCGGGTGCTCAGGGGCTGCAAGAGGGGCAGGCCAGTCTGTATTTTCTCAGGCCGGACTGTGGCCTGAGGCTGAGGAACCCTCAGGCCTGGGAACAGACTCAGAAGTGTGGGTGATTCAACCCTGCCTCCTGCCGCCCCCGATGCAATGGGGTGCCTTGACACAGGGTGAGAAAGGGATCTCATAAGCAACCTGAAGTGAATGTATTTTCCCAGACTTGCCTCTGGTGACCTGAAAACAACCTGCACTGAGCACAAGTGAGTGGAGGCCTTTGATTAACTGAGAGTTTCAGGAAATGAGCTCTGGTTATTAAAGGTCACAACCTATTACATGATGAATGGATTTCTCTGCACCTGGTATGGGCTGCAGGCAAGGATCTTACAGGCACCAAATCCCTTTCATAAAAAGGGACACCTTGGCGGTCACCAGCGTGATAACCACAGAGCCGTGCCTGGTGCTGGGTTGAGCCAGACTTTTCTGAAGGATGAGAGACACTCACGAGAACACAAGACCACACTCGCCTGCACACTAACAGCCCCGGGCTCAGCCCGTCTTACTTTCCGGTCCTTGGTGACAGCCCAGACCACGCTGATTCCAGCAGACACATGCATGATCCCGTTTTCAGTTGTGGGGGGCTCTACCACGGACCAGGAAGTTCCTACCAGACCCCAAAGAAAGCAGAGGCAGCCCCCGTCAGCAAGAGTGCCAGGAGAAGCAGGGAGCCCCCACCTCTCCCGTGTGGGTGCAAGGGTGCCCACCTTTGGGGTTGTTCCTGCTGATCCCTTCCCGGACCAAGGCCTGTCCCTCCCAGAGGGTGGCCCACAGGAGGTCGAGTGGCCCGCAGCTGATCTGGACCACCTCCCCCGGGGTCTCTACGAGGGACCACGATGAGCCTTCTGGGTTGGGGTGGCTGACATCCTCTCTGTACCATACCTAGAAGGCAGGAGAAACCCATGGGAGGGTCAGAAGTGATCAGGAGAGGCTCTGCAGTTGAGCCAGTCCCCAAACTTAGCAGTATTTCCATCAGCACCCACACATGCCTGGCATGGAGTCTAGGGGGGCTGGGGAACAGGGTGCCCAACTGTTCAGATAATCTCTCACTCTGCCCCACTGCCAACAGGATGCTGATGCCAGGTTAAAAGACTTCCCACCACTGCTGAAAGTTAGGATACTTGGTTTCCACCACTCAGGGGACAGACCTGCTCCATTCATCCTCCTGTCAGGGTTCCCGCCCCACTTGCTCTCATGCCGGTGTCCTGCGCCCCCTGCTGGTCACATGCTCTCAGGACACCCATGTTTAGGGGACGCAGAGTCTGGAGTGGTTCAATGGGAACACCGGAAAGCCCCATCATACAAAGGCCTAGAGCGCCCACTTCTTTCCTCCTTAGTCAGAGGAAATGAGCATAATCAAGTATATGAGTCTGAGCCTCATGTCATTCAAACTGTCTGGCTCATTGCATCTGGCTGCCTGGCCCAGGGAAGCTGGGGAAGCCCTCCTGAGGCCTGCCTGCCTTGCCACCTCGCCCTGACAACCCGCACTGCAGAGACAGGTCCAGGCACTTCCCTTCTGCCACCTGCTGGTTTGGGGCCACCTGTCCCCCCAGCTCTGCCTGGGGTCCTGGCTCCGGTCACACCTCCACAGCTCACAGGAGAGGCGCAGGCAACACAGCCCCGTCGGTGCTGGTGGCCACACTGCCCGCCCCTTCACCCTCTTGCCTCCAGGTGGGTGGCCCCCTGTTGGGGACCCTGTCCTGCCAGCTGCCCATCACCTCAGCAAGGCTCAGGGACAACCGTGAGTTCACTGAAGCCTGGGACAAGCAGGACCCAGAGAGGTCAGCCAAGGAAACTGCTATGGTGGCTCCCCAGTCAACCAGAAAATGCTTGTGGCCAAGAGAACTGAATAGCTGCAGAGTCCACGCGAAAGAGGCCGGAGGTACGGGCACATCTGCACTTGGGGCCGCATGTCACTGCAGCTGCCAGGGCTGACAGTATTCCTTTGCTCAGTTCAGACTCCCTGAGAGAAGGCTCACCTCTCCCATCCATCTACCCATCCACCCACCCACCCACCTACCCCCTCATCCATCCATCCCACCCCTCAACCCCCAACACACAGCTCGACTGGACACTGGCATGTGGGAAACCACGGGAGCCAGCAGAGAGCTTAGAGTCTGAGGGGACAACATTAATGGCATCTGAGCCGAGGGTGGGTACGGACCAGGGTTTGGGGAGCTCAGAGTGGGAAACAGGCCATGAAGTGTTGGGGGGGGTCAGGGCTCCTGGGAGAAGCAGGATTGGGAGGCTCACAGGATGGGGTGCTACGGGAACTCAGTAACATGGTGCCTGCTAAGGAAGTCCTGCAGGGGATGGGAAGCGAGCAGCGGGCTTTGGGCCAACCTCCTGCTCCAACTCCGGGAACACACGGGAGAGCCAGCTTCTTCCTGCCCACTCCCCTGTGGCCCTCCTTGTCAGTCACTTCCTGGCCAAGACACGGGCCACAGACCACACCTTTCTTATTTATTTATTTTTTTGAGACTAGGTCTCGCTATTTTTGCCCGTGGAGCACGTTGCCCGGGGTACCTCAGACTCAAGCGACCCCCAGCCTCAGCTTCCCAGGTAGCTGGGATTACAGGCACGCGCCACCAAGCCCAGCTATTTTTTGGAACTAGGTCTCACTACGGGCCCCAGGCGGGACTCAAACCACAATCCCTAGCCCCTGCCGTTTCACAGGCTGAAGCTTACAGGCACAAGCCACCAGGCCTTACCTTTCCCTGCAGAGACACGGCCCACACGGACAGGCGGCCCACAGGCTCGTCTGTGACCTCCCAGCCCCCAACAGAGATGTCATTGAAAGGGTCCGGCAGATGCTTGGGGTCATCTTTTGAAGGGATCTGAAACAGGCGTGTGAAGCAGTGTGGTCAGCGCTCAGGGGCCTGGGCTGGCAGGTCCCCGGCGTCTCTCCTGGCAGAGAGCTGAGAATGGGTCCCCCAGGCCGGGGTGCTGCTGCTGAGGAAGGCAGCACGGGGTCAGGCTCCGGCCCCAGCACCTGTTCTCCGGCGACCAGGGCGGGGCTGAAGTTCCCAAGTGGTCGCCGCTGCTCAGGCACGGGAAGCAACGTGCACTTGGCAGTGACCTGGCCCCTGTGATGTTGCCCCCCTCTATCCCTCTCCTCACCCTGCCCACCCCCAAGGAAGAGGCTTGGGGCTCAAGTGGCTGCTAGCCCGAAGGGCCAGTGGGCTGGGCAGGTGGCCCCACCTCACAACCTCACAGCGTGGGCCTTTCAGAGAGGCCCCTGGGGGCCTGTGGTCTTTCTCTCATCCAAGGCCAGGCAGGAGCCCAGGTCAGGACCCCACGTGAGCCTTGTGGGCTGAGGCTGGAGGTTTTTTGTTTGTTTGTTTGTTTGTCTTTGGGGGGGGGGGGGGGGGGGGGCAGAGAAAATAGCCCAAGAGCCAGAGTGGGCCTGGCAGGGGGAGGTTGGGGAGGGAGAAGTGCAGACTGAGCCCTGGACAAGTTCTGTACCATCCGGGCCTCATCTGGCCTGGGCCCCACGCGGCCATCTTTCAAACCAAGGGACTGCTGTGCCAAAGAGTTCCCAGGACAATAAATAGGCCAAAGACCAGGCCTTGGGGGGTGTGGGGGGGGAGGGTGTCTCCCGTGCACAGGCAGGAAAGGGGGTGAGGACACAGGGCCCTCCTGACAGCGGGCAGCTGTCTGGGCCCTGCCCGCCCCGGCCACAGCCAGTCCAGAGACCTTGGCCCAGGTGTCCCGGGACTTGTATCTCCTGTACCGGATCCACCTCCGGCGGCGCACACACGAATTCCACTTCTGGTCTCTCGTGTAGGTGGCGGGGAAGTCGATGGCGTAGGTCCACCCCTGCGACACCAAGGGGGTGCCGTGAAGCTCTGGGAGGAGGCGTTGAGAGGTGCGGGGAGGGGCGCAGGGCGAAGGAGAGGACTAGCAGCATGGCCCCAAAGCAAGCATCCAATGGCCCGGCAGGCCAGGCGGCAGGAGGCCCCGGGGACGCCACGCCCACGGCTCCCCTGCCCCAGGGGACCATGGTGGGCACGAGTGCACCTACCCCTTTTTCGGTGGGCTCCCCTCCAAAGTTCTCGTCCACGTACCAGTCCGACTCCCACTCCCAGTGTGGTGAAGGCAGTGCCACCCCGTCCAGCGGTCGGTGCTGGAGCCCACTCACGTCACTCCACGGCCAGCGGTCGCTGGGCAGGAGCTTCTCACAGAAGCCACCCACGGGGTTCCAACGCTGCAGGCCGGGAGGAGAGGCGCACCTGAGTGGGCGGCCAGGCCAGGCAGCTGGGGCCTCCCAGGGCCGAAAGGACCCTGCCTGCCTGGAACTCAGGGATCAGCAACCACCCCCCCTTCATCATCGGCAAGGCTGCGAAGGGCAGAGGACCAGCCACAGTGCTCGCGGGGCAGGAGGTGGAGCATGAGGCCTGTCCTGGGCTCCCGGAAACCACCCCTGGCCCCTGGTGTAGACCTGGCCGACCTTGGCGAGGCTACCACGCGGCTCCTGAGCGTCTTAAGGAGAGTGAAGGTCTAGGCTGGGGCAATGACGGGTGGGGGTGGGGGGGTCTATTTCCCAGCAAAGCCATCAAGGCAGCACCCCAGGCCCGGGTGACCGCACCTGGTTCTCATAGGCCTCCTCGCGGTGGCGGATGGGGACGTCACTGGCACACACGTACACGTAGACCTGATTGTCGCAGGCGATGCCCCAGCAGCACTGAGTGGTGGCGCTGACCCGCTTGAACTCCAGCTGGACATCCTTGCAGAGCTCCCAGTACTGCCCGGCCGTGGACAGCGTGTACACCCGCCCGAACAGGTCCACCGCCCACAGCACGGAGGCGGGCATGGCGGCCGCGGGGGCTGTGGGACACGGGTGGGGGTGTCAGCAGCACCGCCAGGACCTGGCTGCCTCTGCTTTTCTATGCCTCCAATTACGCGGAAGCTCCCACTTCCCCAAATAGAAAGAACGATTCTCTGGCCATGTGTCCTTCAGCTCTTTCTTACGAAAGGTTATGGACTGAGTTGAACCTCAAGACAACACATATCCATCCTGCCACCTGCCCAACAGGCCTCTTCCCCACAGCGGGCGGGTGTCCCCATGACACTCCCACGAGGGCTTGGAGGGGGTGTCCACACGGCCTGGTGTGCCTGGAGACTGTGAGGCAGGGATGGGGGGGCCCCCATCTCCACCCTCTGGGCTGACTCTCCTCCTGCCCTTCACTCCTCTTCCCCTCTGCTTCATAGGGGAGGCGAGGCTACTATTAAGCTCAGCCACTGCCACCCCCAGAGCTGACGGTGCTGCAACTCCTGAAGCCTGGCTCTGGCAGAGGCAAGCCTCCCACTGGGGAAAGGTCACAAGGTCAGAGCCACAGCCACAAGGCAGTGAGTGGATGAAGTGCCTGCAACTCACAACGCTCTGCTGGGCACCGGCAGCTCTGCCCTGGGGCCAGAATGGGGAGAGGTATCTAAAAGTGAGGTCACAGCCTGTCTGGTTTGGTGACCGTCAGGAGACAGAGTCAGGGTACCTCCAGGTTGGGCCCAGGGGCGCGCGGGCTTCGGAAGGCAGTGAGGGAGAGGGAAAGAGACTGAAAACCGGAGCATCTGCTGCGCAGACTGGCTCTTGGGGAACAATGTGTGTCTTACAAATAGCAAGAAGAAAGAGTGCAAGATGGGAAGGAAGTGGCTGGAGGCTGAGGAACAAGAAGAAGGGAAGAGGAACAGGAGCCAAGTCGTGGGAGGTGTCAGCAGGGTGGAGCCAGCCCCATGGGAGCGTGAAGCAGAACCCCAACCTCTCCAGCCCAGGGCACCAATGCCAGGTCCCCACAGGGAAGTCAGGCCCCTGGAGTCACTCGAAAATTACCCCTCTAGCCCCCTTTTCCCAAAGGGGGAGGAAAGCCACAGAGAGGTGGCTGCGGACCCACAGCAGAACTGTGAACCACAAGAGATGAGCCGTACCCACCATCTGCTGAGGCCTGTCACCACCGGGGAACGACTGCCAGCGACCAGGAGACCGGCTCCCAAGGCCAGATGCCAGAGCTCTAAGACTGGGAAGCAGCCCCATGGGACAGACATCGGAAGGAATGGAGGGGACAGCTGGCAGGAATGAGGAGACACTGATACCAGCGATCACAACGGCCTGGAGAAAAGGGGACCGTTCCCTCCACCACAGGAAATGCCACAATCAAGGAGACTGGAGCACCATGCTACACAGCGGCCCTGCAGGAGGCTTCCGGCATGCTTGGACAGGCTACCTGCCTCAGAACTACGCATGGAAATTCGAACAGCCTGGCCTGCAGTGCCCCAGGAACACAGGGCCTCACCCAGGAAAGGACATAAGGAAACCAACCAACGGGCTAAACATCGACCAACAACTGGCAGCGAGAGAGGTGGTGTGACTGGAGAGTGGAACAGGGGGGAGGACCTTGCCTAAGGGGAGCAGTAACTTTACAAATGTAACCCCTGTATGTAACTAATACAACTGAATTTAAAATACCTTAAAAAAAAGATCCCTGCCATGTTTCTGGAGGTGCCTGAGCTGGGATCCCTGGAGGAAGATCGGCAACAGCCCCAGACACCCCTTCACTCCTCCCTGAGAGCCCACGATCCCATCCTGGCATCTACGTGGAGAGGAGGTGAGCCCAGAGCCACTTGGGGTGCAGACTGCTGGGTTCAGGTACTGGCCCCCCCACTTTCTAGCCCCATCAAAAGTCAACTAACCCCTGCGCCTCAAATGTCCTGATCTGCAACGGAAACAGCAGTTGACTTACATAGTTGTGAAACTTAAAGGCACTAACACAGGCACAGAGCTTAATAACCGACAGTGTTTGATTCCCAGCAAGGAATCAGCAGGTGTCACTGACATCATTTTATTAGTTGCTGCTTATCTTTTATCTCTTTTTTTTTTTGAGACTAGGTCTTGCTATTTTTGCCCATGGAACCGCAGGCTCTCGTTGCCCGGGGTACCACAGACTCAAGCAAACCCCACCCTCAGCTTCCCAGGTAGCTGGGATGACAGGCGCGCGCCACCACACCCAGCCATTTTTTTGGAATTAGGTCTCGCTATGGGCCCCAGGCGGGACT